>PVKA01003141.1:0-114160 GCA_004027165.1 Ctenomys sociabilis | reverse complement strand
ACCATCACAGAGCCCATCCTTGGTGACCCACCTGCTGTGGTTTGTGTACAGGCGTCCACCAAAACCTCATGAAGTCATGGGGTGGCTTCTGGAGTTTGTGATTGACTATTGTGGTTGTGGATGCCACACCTGCCCTGGGGCAGGTAATCTGCATTACAGCGTAAGGAGGGAAGAGGGGCTGGCTAGCTGCCTGGGCTGCGGCCACTCCCTTTGCTTTCTGCTCTTTGCCACACCATGAAAGGCTGCTCTCTGCCATGTGCCAGTCTGCCTTGGAGCCATCTGAGTATGAAAACTTCACTGACTATGAGCTAAGTAAACCCTTCCTTCCTTCATTTTGGGTGTTGGGAATTTTGTCCCAGCAATGAGAGAAGAGTAACTGAGTCACCACTCCTCCAACTAGCTCACTTCTAACAGTACAAGAACCACTACTGAGCTAAGTAATGGATGAATCAGCTGGTGAATACCATGCCCTCCAGCCAATTCCCAACTGTGAGACTTCTGCAGCACATTATAGTTGTAAAACATAATGATTCTTGTCTTGGGTTCTGCCCTGGGAGGGAGGCAAATTAGGATAACTACCATCACAGAAGAACAAAATGACTTGAAACATCTCTTTTGGTCTAGCTTTCTGTAAAGAAAGATTTTTAAAAAACTTTTATTTATTTGGTACATGATCTGGTTACACAGCTCAGACTTATAGTGATCCTCCTGTCTCAGCCTTCTAAGCCCTGGGATTACAGGTGTGTGCACCATGCCTGGTTTCGGTGACTGGCTTAGCATGCAGTACTGGGTAACAAACCTGGGTTCTTGTGCTTGCCAGACAGGTGCCTAGACTGCTAAGCTATCTCTCTAGCCCCCCAATGTCAGTTTATGTAGCTATGCAAATCACCAACTCCTCACGAGAAGACCTGTTAGAATATTTTAAACAGATATTACCAGAATTTTAAATGAAAATACATGTCATTTTTTAAATGAACTTTTGAAAAATTTTGTCACATTCCTTGTTCTATGTTTTCACATACAGTCATGCCTTTGTGAAGTAGTTAGCTGTTTCCTTTTACTTTGCCCACTCACTTCAAACTGTAGCATCTGCTTGGGATCAGTGCGCACTCACCCAGTTAGAATCAGAGTGAAAGGGGTCAGAATGTATTCCATGTAAATTCTTTTGCTAATAATGGGATTAGTTACAGAACTCTTCCGTGGGTTAGCAGTGTTACAGTGTGCTTCACTGTCACAGGTCTGGAGATAGGTGTCAAGGAACTGGTGCAGCACCATGCAAACCCTTTCACTCCAGCAGCCTCTGCACTCATCTGAGTGAAGGGGCACAGCACAGCCAGTGCTGTGTGTGGCAGTGATGGTCCTTGGGCCCAGAAGACCCACAGGGTGGACATGTAATCTAGAGAGACGTAACTGGAGAGAGGTGTGCTTTGGGTGAAAATGTCTAAGCTGACTTTTGCATGACTTGCAGGAGAAAACTGGGCATGTAGAGTGAGATATTGAGACTTTTTTTAGAGGAAGAAGTTTCAATGTGCACACAAGTTTGGGAGAGCAAGTGTAACAGCTTTAGGTTTCTGAGGCATGGTGTGACTGGTCAAAATAATGAGAGGAGTTTTGATGAGAGATGAGGAGGAGTTTCTGAGTGACCTCTGAAAGAGTTCCTCTTGATCCCAGAGCAAGGGTAGCTGGATATTCTCAGCATAGAGTCATGTGAGCAGAGTATTTTGGAATTCAAATAGAAAAATGTGGGATATGAGAAGTGGTCACACTGTGGTACTACTGTGGGGAAAATCTAAACTCTTAATTTACTGAAGGGATTAAACAAGAGGAAGGCTTCAAAATGTCAGAGAGAACAGTGGCAGTCATGAGGGATAAGGGAAGAATAAAGGATGGATCTCACTTCCCCATCAGGCACCTGACTTGATGGTGCCATTTTGTCTTATATGCAAGGACTTGGCTTTGAAGGAGGTGGAGATGAGCTCATTGGACATGCCATGTCTAATAAATAATAAGCCATGTGGCATCTAAGAAGAGAGATCTGATCGACAGTTGAGTTGAAACACCCAATATGTGGTTCTGGAACACTAGATCTATATATAACTATATTAAACTGGATGTGTTTACTTATGCATCATTGGAAAATGAGCAGTAATGTTCTGGAATATTTGAGAGATGGCCAAAGGGTAGAGAGCACATACGAGAAATTGAACAGAAGAATAATTTGGGAGAAGAAAATCCAGCAACAGCGCACTCACAGACACCAAGGTGGATGAGCACTTCTAGCAGAAAAGAGGTCAGCGGTGTCAGAGGCCAGTGGGACTATGTTAGGTGTATTGCCAAGGTCATTAGGGACCTTGGTAAGAGTAGTTTCAACCAGAGATGGAGGTAATGCCCAGATTACAGAGAGTGAATAGTGTAAAAGAAATGAAGATTAAGAGTGTAGTATACTTGCTGGGTGTTGGCTAAACAGCCAGATAGAAATAAGGTGGTAGCTGGAATAGATAAGGCCAGGAAAGTGAATGGGATTTCACTATCTTTGTGTGTTAAGGGTGACAACCTGAAGAGAAGTATGGGTTGAAGCTATAGTTAAGACAGCATATGGAAGCAGGTTCATATCCAGCCAAAAATATTAATAATCTGAACTCAAGTGAAGAGATTACTTAGAAGAAAGAGGGTAGTTTTTTTTGGCAGAACTGGGGATTGAACTTGCGTTTACCAGAGAAGCGCTTATTCCACCGAGCCATCTCTCTGGTCCAGGAGGGTAGCTTTTGACCAAAATGGAATGAAAGGTCTACTTTGGGGAATACAGGAACTTGAGGGAGTGTTAAGTGTTTTGTTCACTTTTTGTGGAATAGGAAGTAAAATAATTTTTTAATGCCAAAAGAAGGGAGATGAGGTAAAGTGTTTTGAGATTGATAATTTGTGGGATTTGAGGAAAAAACTGATACTAAATATAAAAAGAACATTAGGAAGTTTTATGGACTGCATGTTTGTATCTTTCTGAAAATTCAAGTAGTTGGATTTTCATTTCCAGTGTGATGGAATGTGGAACTCTGGAGGCTTTGAGAGGTAATTAGGTCATGAGGATGGGGCCCTCATGATGAGGTTAGTGTGCTTAAAAGAAGAAAAGAAAGAAGAGTCTTTTCCTCACACCATGTGAATATAGTTAAGAAAGTAACCTTTTGCAACTTAGAAAGCAAGCCCTTGCCAGATACTGAATATGCCTTGATCTTAGTCTTTTGATCTTCAGAATTGATAGAAATACATCTTTTTAAGACCAATCTATGATATTTTTAAAATATCAGCTTAACCTATCTAAAACAATAGTATTGAGAGACTAGAAGAGTCCTGAGGTTATGAGGCTACATCTGCATAAGTTTAAGATTAAAAAGACTCAGTCTGTTACTGCAGTGTAGGGTGGAAAAGGTTTTTAGATACCACCAGGATGTGGGTATAGTGAACACAGAAAAGGTTCATAGTTTAGATAAAATTGGAAGCAGGCAGAGCCTGAGAGCTCAGTGGAAGAAGAGGAACTCAATATAATTGAGAGGGAAATTTAGAATGATAACTTGAAGTTGCATCCTTGGATAAGGAGACTGATTTATCTATCCTCTTGCTTCTGTGGTCTTTTGACTTTTCTTTGATAAAAAAAAAATATGACAGTAATTGTCTTAGTTTGTCTTATGTTTTTCATTGCTGGGACAAAATACCTAATACCCAGAATTAGAGGGGGAAGGGTTTATGTAGCTCCCAATTTGTAGAGGTTCCCAGTCCATTTCATCTGGCTCTGAGGCAGGGCAGCCATGGCAGAAAGCGACAGTTCATGGTGATGGAAGACAGAAAAAGCAACAACTGAACTTATTAGCATCTTTCTCCCCCTTTTAGACTCTATCCAGGTTTCTGGGATTGGGGAGGTGCCAAATCAATCAGTGAATTGATCACACACCATTCATCCGTGCATCACACACTCCAGATCCAGCTGCCTTTCAAAGCCCGTCTGTATGACTACATGAAGCATTGAGGAGACATCTAGACACAAGCCATGACAATAATGTTAATGTTTAGCCAACGATGGTAACAACTTCCCATTACAATTTTACTTTACCTTAATTTCAAGATTTAGATCTTTAAAAACAGTTGCGTTTTTTGGCAAAAATTATTTGGTCAATAAAATAGTTGAAATGATTTTATGAAACAAAATTTGAAAGGGGACTCTAATCTTCAATGAATATATGTAAAGAAATATTTTAGGAAAGTTTATAAAGATGTATGCATCCTCAAGAATTAACAGAGTATGATACATAGGGACTGAGGTGTTGTCATTAGAAATGGAAATATACAAAAAGGAAGGTTTAGGCTGTGGATCTCATTGAAGCTGTGATTCATCCTCCTTGTGCATAGGTACTAAGTTATCTAAGTTAGCAGCATTTGGAATGGAACTAAATTTAGAAAATAAAGTGAAGAGGAGAGAAAGTGCTGGTGTGGTGATTTAGTGACACAGCTAATGCCAAGGTGTGAATGTGTGACCTTGTGATTACACTTTTGGGGATGCTTTGCTAATTCTAGACACTAGATTCAGGGTATTTGATGATGCTTTTAAATTTTACTTAGTTCAAAATGTCAACAAGGTCTGTTCCTCTAAGATGCATCATCACAGCTTCTTACGCTCAGTAATATCTAGACTTTTCTAAGATGATGTCTGGAGTAGAAATGATCCAGAGTCAGGCAAAATAGCCCAGAGAGAGATGAACAGAATGAAACAGAGTGTTCATTTTCCTTCTGTGGAGCAGCCAAGCCTGGAGTGTGGTACACCCCAAACTGCAGTAGTATGCCGTAAAGAATATTCATGGCCATATAAAGATTTAATTTTTGAAGTTCAAATAGCCTATCCATCATTGTCAATTAATTTGTACCAAGAGCCCAAGGTGGTTGGCATGGTAATGCTGCTACATTGTGGGGGTTATGTGTAGAACAGGTAAAATTAATTAACTCATCTGGTCTTATATTTTATCTAATTTTGACATATGTCCCGATGTTTCTTGTTGGAAAATTGGAGTGGTTTTTTTTTACTATTAAATTTGTCAAGGATGTTGGTTTGCCCTCCCAGCTGATGCTCAGCTCGGATAGATGCTGGTTGTAATACTTAGCTTGATGCTCTTGTTCCATCTTTTCTTTCCAGAATGGCCTCTGTTGGGAGGGAGTGGCTACTTTCATCCCCTACCCCAGTAAAGGATTATTCTGTAGGTCCAAGCAGGGCTAACAGAGTCTGATTGGGCTGGCCTATTCTTATGGTAGTAGATTGCAATCAAATCGGCATACCAGAATCAACATGCAGAGAACTTTTCTAATATCAGAATGTTAGCTAACCTAGGCCAGAGTGTGAACTGAGGTACTGTACTGCCTAAGCAGTGAGCAGTGATAGGGAACCTTTTAGACAATGAGGGCTCGAACTATGCCCCACACCGACACCTTATTTTTTGCAAGGTGCCAACACTGCAGTTAAACCTGAATGTTCAATGCTGGGATGACTTGGTTCGTCTGCTACCAGGGAGGGCGCTGTGTCCCTGTTGCAGCACATGTGCCATAGATTTACCACCACTGGCCAGGGTATGCCGGGTGGGTAACTATGCTACATATGACTCAATATCAACAGTCAGAGTTTTCTGCTACGGTGTGCAGTTGCATGTAGGTGGAATATTTCAGTTTCAAGTACAGAGTTAGGTGGAATTTCATTTTTGTAAGTTTTAAAGTAAATATACCATGGTCACTTATCCCTACCCATAGAATGCAGACAGGGGCTCTCTTTGGGGATTCAGACCAGGTACTCCTTTTATCTAGTGTGCAAACAATTCTTCCAAGTGGTAGGTATATAAATAAAGGGTATGTTAGTATTTAGGTTACTTCCTTTATGTGCAAAACAAAATTAGAAATGAGAACGCAACTATGAACAATGTTGTGTTGCCCTGCAAAAGTAGATCTAGCAGGACTGATGCGTTACTTTATAGACGTAAGGTCAGAACTGCAGAACAAAGTAGTAGTTGGGGGCATCATGCTGTTTTTCATATGCCTAAAAAATGCCCATTGTAGCTCATTCCAACAAATACAATACTTAACTATTGAACTCTTTACTTGGGTCTTCTCTTTAAGTGCTTAGCAGAATGACTCTGTAATTTTAGGAAATACGAATTATAGAACTTTCACTATGTTTGTGTTTTTAGAGTATAAATGGATTTTTAAAAACTTTCATAGGTAATTCTTACATTTGAGAGCCATTGATTTAGGTATAATTTCTGTAAGACCCTCCAGAAAGAGACTGAACATCAGAGTTTCTGTTAATTAAAAGTAGAAATTCCTCAGTCTCAGGGAGTAAGCTAGCCATGCTAATGAACAGAATCAGAAAAAGGAATATGTTTGTTGGAAGCTTGCTAAAGGCAAAAACTGTAGAATTTTATGATGAGCTCTATAGAGCTCACTGTAGAGAATTGATATATAAAGGGAAGATTTAGGGAAAAAAATTCATTAGATAAGAAAAATGTTTTAAGTTGCTGTAATGGTTTGTATCTGGATGTCCCCCAAAGTCTTGTGCAGTCATGGGTAGGCTTATAGAAGTTTTGATTAACTGATGGTCTAAAACTGGGAGTATGGGTGTCAATGCTACACCCGCCCTGGGACAGGTAGCTTGCATAAAATATAAGGGAGAAAAAAGAGGTTTACTCTGTTGCTCCTCTCATTTATTTATTTTTTTTTTACTGAGAAGAAAAAGTATATATTTAGAATTAGTTAGCTGGATTCAGTAGTTTAGATGATCCCAATTTTGTTGGTAACATCCAATGCCTCATAATCAGGAGCCAGTCGAACATACGCTTTCTTCTCTCCATCAGGTCTGATTAGGGTATTGACCTTGGCAACATCAATGTCATAGAGCTTCTTTACATCCACAATGAACACGAGTGTGTTGTTGTCCTTGATTTTTTTCATGGCTGACTCTGTGGTTGGGGTAACTTGATGGCACAGTGGTCAAGCTTGTTTCTCCTGGGGGCGCTCTTCCGAGGGTACTTGGGCTGCTTCCGGAGACGCAGTGTCTTGGGACAGTGGAAGGTGGGCGATGTTCTATTCTCTTTTTGTGGCTGTGGATGCCTTTCAGCACCCCCTTCTTAGCCTTCAAAGCTTTTGCTTTGGCTTCAGCTTTGGGAGGAGCAGGGGCTTCCTTCTTCGCCTTCAGCGCCATCTTGGTAAAAATCCTCCCATTTTTTTTTGTTCTTGCTGCTTTTGCTATTTTCCACCACCATAAACTTTCCCTCTGCCATGTGCCACGCTGCCTTGGAGCCAGCTGAGTATGGACTGAAACCTCCATAAACTGTGAGCTAAATAAACCTCTCCTTCTTTAATTCTGGGTGTCAGGTATTTTGTCCCAGCAGTGAGAGAAAAGTAACTAAGACAGTTGTTTTAAAATATAAGAGGCAACAGGAGTTAGATCACAAGCTTATGTCTTAGGAAAGGTGTATTTAGTGGATGAGCTGTGAATAAAGTGAGAAATGTGCTGTAGAAGTGGAAGGAGAAAAGGAGGTGGAGAATAAGATAAATAGAATGAAAAATATATTTTATTCCCCTTTTATGTGTGGCTTCAGAGTTGTGTGATGTTAGGGGACTTTCCCATAACTTCTAACACTTTAGGCCTTTCCAGTTATTTAATATTCTTCACCTGGATGGTAAAAAAAAAAAAGCTATAAAAGGCAGAGGATGACTCTGCAGGTTATACAGTTAGCTTGTTCAGCCCTTTTCCTTCTGGGCCTTTTATTCCTCTCATCCAACGTTTAATGTTTGGTTGTTTGGTTGAGGATGGGACAGTGAGTGATAAACTTGCTGCCGTGCTTAATATCTTGCTGCTCTGCAGGAACACTATCTTTTTCAAAAGTGAACCATACTATTTGATGCTTTTAAAGAAATACTTTAAAGGTATCTGGGTAAGGAAAGTTCATAATTTCTCCTTAAGATATGTAAATCTGAGCATTTATTAATAGCATTCCTTTTCCTAGTGCCTACTGATAGTACTGAAAGCCATAACAATGTGTTTGTGAATTAATTCCCCTTCACTTTCTGGAATGAATTACTAGTGTCTGATGCTGTCTCTTTCACTGATGTTGACATTTCCAAATCAGGTTAAAATTGCTAATGTATGTTCATGTGACAAGATAGGTTACCAATGAGTGATCAGAGTGCAAGAAATGCAGTGAGCATTATGATTTGACAGTGCTTGTAGACTGACTGGGTATTATTTGCAGTCTTGTATGTTTAGTTGAAGTTCATTTGTTGTTGAAAGAGTAACTTAGAAAAATTGTTAGAAATAATTTCTTTGAAGTACTGTGTTTGAAAATTGTGATACTATTACTTTCTCAGTTTAAAAGAAAATAGACTCCTGAGGTGTACAAGGCCAGAGACTCAAGTAGCGTTTATAGCTTACCCTCTTACATAAAGTTCAGAAATGCAGTGTGTGTGTGTGTGTGTGTGTGTGTGTGTGTGTGTGTTGATGTAAGGTACCTAGCTTAATATGTATTTAGATATGGCTTCTTTTAATCCCTTAGTCTATATTTAAGTATATGAGAATTCATTTTTTGTAAGAAAAATGCATTGCTAAACAGCTTTGCAAATATTTGTAAGTATGTTACTAAAGTCTATAGTTTGTTTATGCTTTTGGACTTAATGAGACATAACTATAAATGTAAGGAATTATTGATTATGTTTTACATTCTACTCTATTCTGTTTTCTATCAATACAACTGTACCTTATTTATTATCCCCAAACTTATATGTTTTCTGTGGGAATGATTGTTATTCTTCTTGAATATTCGATGCAGGAATTACTTCTGAGAATTGGAATGTAGTTCAAGTAATTCAGTTTGTTTCCATTTATGCCTCTTGAGGAAAGACTTTGGACCTAGTGCTCCAACCAATTTTCCATCCAGTACTGCAATGGAAATGACCAAGCAGATTGGGAACGAAGAGAAATGATATTAAAAATCCAAATCTTCAGGAGGAAATCCTTAAGGGCTTTGCTAAAAGGTGGTGAATATTTTTCTCTTTGCTCTGATCTCCTTAAATCAAAAAACTCAGAGTTGAAGATTTTCTTTGAATTTATTTGGGCTTTGTACAAGCAGTGTAAAATTGGCAGCCTCACTTCGTGTTTTGCTCTCAGGCATCTTGTTTTCATCCCTAGTGGTTAGTTTCGGAAAATAAATAGGCTGAACAGTACATAGCAGTGTTCCATTGTAATGTCATGTGGACGGAGGGGGTGTAAAGATTTGCTGTCACCAACCACTGTCTTGGGGGTGTCAGCATTTTATGACTGAAGAATTAGAAGAAATGACATGGTATAATAAGGCACCTTTTTTCTGAGTTCGGTCCTTGTCTCTGCACGTTTTTCTGGTTTTGTTCCTGTTCTGATGACTTCTATATTTTAGTTACTTATGCAGCTGGCATTAATTAGGTTAAGTTGCTGTCATGAAAATATCCCCAAATAAATGTATTATAATCAAATGTAAGTATGTCTTTCACCTTATACAGAGGGCGCTTTTTTTTTTTTTTACTGCATTAATTTTTCATCCTCAGGCTGAGGTCCTCATTTATAATGGAACTAGGTTAATCAGCACAATGTGAATCAGCCTGGAGAAACAAGTACGCAGCGGGTATGATGTGTACACTGGACAGGTAACCCTTACTCCCATTCTGTTGGCAAGAACACAGCCACATTAAGTGGCTGCTCAGAGCTCAGTATTTTAAGTCATCCAGGTTTTCCTGCTCCCTTGTCGAGATTCTAGATTCTTCAGTCTCTGAAACCACATGCAGTTCAGTAAAACTTGAGATACATAGCTCTGTCACGTGTCATGGCTTTATTCTACTGTGGAGGCTATGTTGCATGAGCTTACTTGGCTTTTCTCAGTTATTGAACTTACACTACTTTCTAGTTATATGTAGTAGGCACTGGGTCAGAAAGAGATATATTAACAAAGTAAATAAAGTGTGTTTTTTGCCTTTGAAGAATATGTGGTATGGCACTTTTTTCTAAAGGGGAGCAGATTTTGCTCTAAAACAGAATTCTGAGAACTCCAAGTCACTAGTATCCTCTATCTACCAGTCCTCCACGGCTATCCTCACTGTCCATAAGATTCTACCTAAGAAGAGTCTTTCACTGACCCACATTCAACACAGACCTGAATTCTTGGCACCATTACTCATTTCATGGTTAGCTTCCTAAAATCTCATCAGGTCTAAAACTGATCTTGTCAGTGCCTGGCTCATTCACTTTCATGTTGACTTATTAGAAAGCCTCAGAAATCAACTAGATGGGATTTCATGGATTGTGAAGGAAGAAATGACACCAGGGCTCAAAATGTGACTTTCCATGTTTCCTGTTCAGTTCCTACAGCTGGTATTTATTGGAGATCTTCTATGGGACAAGCATGTGGCATATAAAACTGAGTAAGGCATGGTTCTTGCTTTTGAGTTATTTTGTCATGGAAGAAACAAGTCTTTTGGCTTCATCATACTGTTGTGTATTGGACCCACCAGCCAAGGTATGGGAGAACAGAGGGCTACAGGCATCCAAAAGGACAATGAGTATCCAAGAGTAGATCTTAGTGACACTTATATTGAGCCTTAGAAAAAGGAGTGAGGTCACCAGATAGAAGTCTGTGTGAAGGATGTAGGGGTGGCAGCCTTCCAGAAAGACGGGAGTTGGTGCAAAGTATGAAAGCAGGGAAGACTAAAAGGCAAAAGCAAAGCAAAAGCCCCCAAAACTTTCCACAGATACATTATGTTTTCTTTGAAGCAAAGATATTGCTAAGGCAGCCTTACTCTGGGAACCTAGATTTAATCTGTAAGAATCAGAATCTGAATAGGTCCCTTGTCTGAAATAGGACATGAAGATAATCTAGTGAAAACTCACCAGGGAATGCTCATGTTTTAGGTTTTCTTAGCTCTAAAAAACACCTACACTGTACTTTGCAAGCTTTTTGTTATTGTTGTTAGTTTCTGCAACAGCCAAAGCTGAGATGTAGCCGAGGGCCTTAAGGCTGGCATGAATTATCAGGGTATTTATAGAAAGCCAGCCATGTACACAGCACTGATGTTGAGCTGTGGAAATATAATGGTGAGTGAAGAACTGCCTGGTCTCTCTTCCCATAAAACTGAAGTATAAGTAGCAGATAAGAAATCACACATGCTTGTTGGAATTGGGAGGAAGCATGGAGTTCTAGATGCAGCCCCAGGTGGGGGAGAGGGAGGTGTGTCTGTAAGACTGAGTTGGCTGTAGAGGATGAGGTATATAAAACAAAGAATATAAAAAGAGAAATAAGTGCTGGGGCCAGGCTAGACCTTGTGAAGGATTTCAATCTTTTATCTCTGAGTACGATGAGAAACTACTGAAAGATTTTGAATAGGATCCAGTATGATCTAATTTCTTTTAGAGGTGACTTTAAACACTTAGGTATTTATACATGCTTATTTTTTAACAGGGCTATTACATCAGAGAAAAAGTCTTCTTAAAAGGAGAAATCATGAATTATACTGAAAAGTAACAAAATAGGAAAGAAACCTTCAAAAATCGTGCATTTAGGGTATCTTAAACTCTTGAGAACAAACTTGGACTCGCGAAGTCGAAGGCGTCTCACCTTGGAGGAGGTGGCCTGCCCAGTGCTAGGTAGTAAGTTGGCAGCTGATTCATGCCTGCCCTGCCTGCCAGCAAGGCTGCTCCTCTCCTCCTCCCTTTCCTGCCTCCTACTCCTGATGAAGCATTGCAGATAAAGGAATCAAATTACTCCCGAGCTGTCATCAGAATTTCTCAAAACGTGAGAGCTTTGATTGCAATCCTCCCCTCCGCTCAGTTCCTGACTTGAGGCTCTCCTCTGTGCTGCCCGCCCACCGCTTGGTCTGCTTCTGCCCAGCCTTGCTGATCCAGCATCCCCAGGCGCTGAGGTGGAGCAGCCAATGACTATAAGCGGTAACTGTTAAATTAGTACTGATGACATTAACTATGTTATATAGAAGTAGCAGAGAGGAGATCATCTGGACTGGTCTCCCAGGTTTATTTTGGAAAATAGTAGAAAATACAGTTGGGTAGCATTCGTGAAAACTGTGGCTTGATAGAATGTTTTTGCCAAGAGATTAGCTTTTTTTAAACAAAGAAATTTTAGAAGGCAGGAGACTCTGAGTAATACGTCAATCATAGGGAGGGATCTGTCATTTTCTGGCAAGTTGAATAATAGGCCAGGGGATTTTTTTTTTACCTTGCCTACACTCACTCTTTTATGAATTATGAAGTATTATTTTCTTCTGAAGCCATCAAGAATGGCAGGGAGGAGAGGAGCTTGTCCTATATTCATTTTTCCTCTGAGGGCCTCCAGCTTTTTCTGCTACTATCACTGTTTTCTGTTTGTTTTTGCCTTTCTCACCTTCTTTTTGCCTCCTTGGTGCATATTAGTAGAAATAATCACAGTTCTTTGAGAATGGTTTCCTGGGCAGTGGCTTGTGATAGGACAGGACAGTCCAGGGGTAGGCAGTAGTGGGTGGTGGTGCAGGCCAGAGCACATCCCCTTGGGGTGGCCAGCGTAGGAGCCTGGGTACATTTAACTGAGAGGAAAAGATGCAGAGAGCTGGGGGGGGCGATGTCAGAGGAGGCCTGGACGAGTATGCCAGCATTAGCATAAGGTGCAGCCAGCCCGGCCAGATAAAGCAGGTAGGCAGCCGGAGGGAGCTGGCATGAAGCTAAGTAGGGCAGCAGGAGGCTGGATGCTGAGATAGGGCCCAGGTGGAGCCTGAGAGGACCAGGCCCATACCAGGAGAGGTACCAGGAATCCCACCCCTGAGGCAAAGATTGCCTGGGGTTAGACCTGAGTTTGAGCAAGAATGGTAATGAGAGCCCTAAGCAGCAGCCTGATGCTTGGAATTTGTGGCAAGGACTGTTCTAAGCATTTACATACATCAAGGTGTTGAATTTGCACAAGAAGGCTGGTATAATCCTCCTTTTACAAATGAGATGACAGAGTCACGGAAAGGTAAAATAGAGTTCTGGGTGTTTCCCAGCAAAGGGCAAGGCTGCTGCAGCAAGGAGTCTGGCTTTGAGGTCCCTGCTCTTAACCACCCCCCTTGCCTGTAGTATTCCCACAGGAAAGAGCCAGCGGCAGAGAAGACGCTGCATGTGTGCAGGAGGGGCTGGGCCGTGCAGCCAGCCTTGGGTCTATACTACTTCTCTTAAAAATAAAAGGTCAGTCCTTCTGTTCTGCCTGCTTTGTATCTCTCACGCACAAACTGATTAATTAAAAAATTATCATTCTTGCCACATTACAGATGAGGCGCAGAAGGGCTTGGGGACATAATTGCCTGGGTAGTGAGGTCTAGACTGAAACTTAGAGGATTGTAGCAGAGGAATACCATAAGTAGAAGCTGTTGTTTTTAGACTCTTGTTTTTGTTCCTCTGCCCTCTTGCCACCACCTGTCTGAAGGGCATCAGGGAGGAAATGGGTATGATATTAGCACTCACGGTGTCACACAGATTTTTCCAGGTGAAAAGAGTGGATTATAATTTGCAAAGCAAAAGAGGATCAGTCATGTAGCATTCTGTAGTCAGAGTAAAACAAATGCTAAGAGTCAAATAATTCTTGAGGATGAATTGGCAGGCACAGACCTTGGGCTTAGGCCAGTCTTTGCCAAATCCAAACTTTTTCCCCTCTTCTTTGGCCTCTCAGAATCCTGCTGTAGAATATATGACTACACTGGTTGACAATAATTAAATTCTAGAGAAATCTGGGTGGGAAATTAATTGGATAGCAAAATTTCCTCTTGTTTCTAAATCTGCTCCTGTTGTTTTGACCCTGGCCATCTACAACTCATAGCTAATCACTACCCTCCAGCCTTTGCTGTCCTTCTTCCTCTCCCTTTACCAACATGTGGAAAATAAAACTTTTCCTGTGTGCTCCACTGTTACGTCTGTAGGTTTGCAGTATAACGGAGCAACAAAAGGGTCTCTTTATTTCAGAAACTGAAGCCCACAAAGACTAACTGAAAGTGACATTTCTCTATGATACTGAGTAGCTTTCCTGGATTTTTGAGAGCCAAGATATTTTCCTTAAACTGAGCTCATTTGAGGGATTTGTCCCATTGTAAGAACAACCTCCCCACTGTGAATCGGGTGGGATTTATGGAAACAGATTTATGTAGTGATGCCCTTTCATGGGGTCTTTTGACTTCACACCATTGATTGTAATGAGAGACAACTTGAAAGGAAATGGATCAGAAGCAGTCAAGAGACAACTCAGAGTTGGAGGCAGGCGTGTAGGTGGAGGCAGCTTAGTGATGAGCAGTAGGTGACTTACTGGGACCTGGCAGCACAGGATGAGCCCCTGCACTTTCATACTTGTTCTTATTTTGGTCTGAGAAGGGGGAAGTTCAAGGGAGAGGGTGGATCATCTCCAACACCATCACACAATGGTTAATTTTTATGGTCAAAAGTGAGACAGTCCACCCCTTGTTACTTTTGCTACAATAGAATATGGTACAATACCTTTGAGATCTAGTCCTTGGGGTTTAATGTGCTGGGATCCCGGTGGCTTTTCACCAAAAGCTAGAGAGTTGAGGAGCTCTGAAATTGGAGGCTCCCGAGGACCTCTCAGTACTTCTTGGGGATCAGTGCAAAGAATCTTAGAACAGAGATGGTTAATTCCATGCTCTCTATGAAGTTCTGCGTTCACTTATCTGGGAACTCCTCAGGGTTTTTTTGGGGTAGACTCAGAATTGAATCTCCCCGAGATTCCTCTAGAATCTCATACTATGGGGTCAGCTCAAGCCTTGGGTTGAAACCTTTAGGCTGTTTGTGAATGTGGCACTTCCCTGTATAGATCCAGGCCCAGTGTCCAACCCTAGGGTGAGTCTGTTATTTATTTTTTAGCTCATGTGCAGGTGAACAAACGATATTTATTAGACAATTTTTAGGATGGAAAGAATGAGAAAGGCCAGGATTTTCCCCACCCAGGTGAGTTTTATTTTCCTAAGTTTTCTGGGGAATGGGCATGGTGTCTCTCATTCTTTGTTTGGAAAGATGCATCAAGAATGCAGTGAGGAAGGAGCATTCACGTTGTGTAGAGTATGTAGCTTTGAATAAAGCAATAGAACCTCTTCAGTTACCAGAGATTTAGGTGAGTTTCTTTTGGAGTCCATAATCAAGCAGGTCCCGTGTGTTTCTAAGTTCCTGGGAAGCAGACAGAGAGAGACCACTCCTGTTGCACTTCTGTTCTTATCCTTGAGGAGCTGGATGTAGGGTTACAAGGATCGCTGTAGCTCCTGGGATTGATTCAGTGTCTCTCTGTGGCTATTCCTACCCCAAGACTTTCTGTGCATATTAGTATATCATAAAACAAGCCTTTTTTAAAAAAGCAGAAGAAATTCCTGTAGACCCTGATATGAACTATAGGGAGTGTGCCAAGGCAACCTTATATGAAGAGCAGTTGAGCCATGTACAGTTTTCCCAGCAGGGAATAGTTTTTCTCATTTTGGTGAACTATGAAAGTGCTCTGCTTCTTTTTTTTTCTTTTAATTGATTCACATTTTAAAATAATGAGGAAACATTGCAGTCTCAATATCTGAAGTAACCTTCCTGGTGGTCCAGTGTTTAGGATTTGGCATTCTCAATATCTGAAATAGCAAAGTAAGGATACAATACAGAGAAAAAACAAAACTTGTCTCAATTTTCTGTAGATTCTGGTTAAAAGACTGTATGGCTCTCATTAGAGTGTTGATTAAAATAACAGAGTCTGGATCCCAGTGTAGTACTGTGTGCCTGTAATCTCAGTCCTTGTGAATCTGAGGCAGAGGATCACCAGGAATTGGACAGCATCCTAAGTTATATGGTGAGTTCAAGACTAGGCTGAACTACCTAGCAAGATCCTATCTCAAAAACAAAACAAAAACAGAAATAATAGTTTGATGCATGAATTGGAGCGTAAATCTTTTGACTAACTCTGCTTGCTGTGTGGAGTGGAGATGCTGAGGTTCCACACTTGCTTCAACATAGAAGGTAAAGCAGGTTTAGGAGTTGTGTGAAATCCTTTTGTTGCACCCAGACTCTGCCGTTCCCCTTCTGTGTGGGCACAGCCTCAAAGATGGCATCTTGTATGAACTCTGTTATTTTGGGATCTTGAAGGACAGTTGTGTCCCCTTGTCATCTGTTACATTTGAAAGCAAATATTAGTGCCATTTCTGAGGTGTGCAGCTATGACTGAAGGACATTAGCAGCTCAATACATACCTGGTAGTAAGTACTTTCCTCAGCATTAATAGCTCTTCTGCATTTTGTGACTCAAGTTTGTTCCTCTAAGACTTAGGCTTTTCAGAGATACTGGCCTGAAGGACAAGCCTCATTTCCTGGGTGTAGGCTTATTCATTTAGCTCTGTGCATGGCCCCTGTGAACTGCAGCCCAACCTTTCAGCTGGCAAATCTGGGTTGTCATTGATAAGTTTATGTGTAGTACTTCAGACTTGCAGAGTTCTTTCTCTGAGTTATTGCTTACCTCAGTTTGGCAAGTGAATAAACAAAAGCCCATAGAGGTGGTGACTGAGTGGACCAAGGTCATCTGACCAATTAGTGGTGAAGCTCATACTAGACAGGCTATGAATTTCTGGGTCATTTCTTACTCCAATAATTCACACATTTTCTCTAAATTACATTCTTTGCCCTTTACCAACTTGCTTTTCTCCCCCATAAACTTAGCTGGCTTCTTTCTGAATGAATTATAGGCCTCTATTGTTTCAAACCTTTGTTATTTTATTGGTTGACCAGAAGCCCTTAAGTATCTAAGGGAGACTGTACTCTATGTGTGTGTCAGGTGGCCTGGGTGTGGTACCTTGCCTCAGTCAACCTACATGTGGTGTGGTGGTAGAAGAAAAGGAGAGTTTGGAAACAAGATTAGTGCTGTTTTAGGACTATGAATGTTTATGCAGAGGAAAGCAGATGATGGATTTAAGCAAATGATTGGCTGTTACTGAAAGGAATTGAAACTAATTAGAAAGTCCTTCAATGGTTTTACATTTAAAAGCTGAGAGGTTTTTTGGCAACCTTTTAAAACTTTACTAGTTGTGAAACAAAGGGGTTTTCTTACCAGTGATGTAGAAACTTCTTCAGTGGGTATATTGAAAACTTTTGCTCTAGGAATTCCCTGAACAAACATATTTCACCATATGTTTGTTCTATCCATTTTTCCCTTACTGTAGGCTTTTTAAAAATTCCAAATGCCTTATTGCCCTTTTGACTTAAATCACATCTGTTAAGTACAGATGTTGGATAGAGATTAGTATCTGTTTGCCTGTCTTTACACTGTATTCTCTGGAAATAAAATCTCTCCTCTGCTCCTTAAATTGTGAATTTAATCAAGAAGATGAGTTGCTCAATAGCCAGCCTTTCCAAACAGTTCATGCAGCCTTTTGGATCCTGCGAGTGTTTATTGTAGAACTAATAATACAGGCAAAACAGGAAGCAGCTCTTTGCTGGGTAGGATGCTCCAGTCACCCTCCACTCTCCCAGGGAACGCTCTTCAGCTGACTGAAGCAGGGAAGCCGAGCCAATCAGAGGCTGCTTTCCTAGCTCAGTCACCAGTCTGTGGTTGAGGAAGGGTTTTGCTTTTTATGCTCTTTATTGGGAAGGCAGATAAAATGCCAGGTCTGGACTGCCTCTGGGGATAACCTCAGCCCATGTGATGTGAATGAATAGCGTCTTGCCTGGTAAATCCACAGGAATTGATAAGACAGGCTCAGTTCTTCCAAACAGGCCGTTTCTCTTTTAGCTCTAGCTGTGGTTTCTGCAGCAATTTTGTTTTTTGCCTCAAAAGAAGTGCTCTGGATTATCAGACCTCCATGTATGACAATTTGTACCTGCATGGAATTGACGACTCGGAGGCTGTAAGTATTTCATAGATAGCTGATTCTCTCTCTCCTCCTCTTCCACCTCCCACTACCCCCCCCCCCCATTTCTTAGGCAACGCAGGGAACATGGAACTGAAAGACTGAAAGCTAGCATCATTCAGGTGCTTGCTGGCTGGTGTGTAAATGTTCTCTGTATAGTTTGCAGTTAACTGGTATTATTTATTGTCAAGTAACAAGGACATTAGAGTGACAGCAAAAGCATCTAAGAGTATAGGCTGTTTGAATTTCTGTTAGCAAATACATATTTGATTTCACAAGGGGTAACAGCTCCTTATAGACTGGTTAAACTATGCAGAAAGTGCCTGTGTTTTCTAGCAGGGTTCATAGAAAAGCCTCATTCATTATATAATACACACTGTTTGTTGAGCTAGCATGAATGGAAGTTTCTAAGCTGTAGCTGTATTATGTGCTTTCTGGCCAGAGGAGCAGTGCGGATCTCCTGCTTCTTTGTTAAGGAAATCAAATGCAAGGGTTTGGACACAAAACATACCAATGCAGAGGCAATAGATAGTGTTTCTGTACTCCATCCTGGAAGACCCAAGTATACTCACGTGTGTTTTGGCTTAGAAAACTGGACTCCTTTCCCTCGTAGGTCAGGCTCATACAAACTATGAGAGTCAGAGTGAAATATTTTTCTGAAATCACACCACAGGATGCTAGCTTTTGAATATAGGATAAAGCTGATTACTGATTTTCTGTTACTATTGCTGGTGGCAGTATCTATGTTTTTATTAATCACATAGAAATCTTATAAGGGAGAATGATTGGGACATGCTGTGGGGAGTCTGAATTTTATGAGTGCAATGCCATATATGTTGCTACATTGAAAACAGGAATGTGTTATATAAGATTCTCTAGATAAATCACCCTACAAACAGATTATAACAATAAAGTCCTTATGGTATACGTCAGTGCAGATGTATGTATGAAATGATGTGCCTTCCATGAAAGATAGAAATCCTCAGTTCTGATAAGGCATTCCATTTTTCCTTCCTGTCTGTCTTAGCTCTAACTATAACTGTTTCCACAAAAGTCTTTCTGCATGTTCCCCGATGTGCTTGTAAGTGATCAAATTGTCAGCGTCAGCTTATTGCAAAGGACTATAATCTGAACATTGGCAGCTGAACTTGAGAAGGTCCACACTTGCAAGTGGGTGAGGAAGGGAAAGGCAACTATTAGGAGTCCTGTAGAGCAGCTTTTCTGCTGAGTCTTCAGGAAGCCTGATTATTTCTCATACCTGTTTCTACACTCAGTTATGAAACATGTGATGCCTCATCTCCCTGTAAGTTTTATTTTTGGCCATGAATTTTAAACTTAGGCAGTGTATTGCACTGAAGTGGATTGTAGTTATTCCAGAAATGCCTTTAGAAACTGGCTGCTCTGAACAGTCAACTAGGAACAAAGTGTCTGGCTCCTATTCTCTAGAACTATATAAATTTCAGATGCAGTGGTTCAGAGAAGAGCCATTGTAAGTATGAAAACATTTGCTTTTCCTTTAGGTCCAGCCTCCCAGAGCAGTAGAGGTTCCTTGTAGGGCGGGAAGTGAAGAGTGCAGTGATTAGACTCAGCAGTAGTTGATGGCGGGAGAGCTAGGTACTGCAGTGCTGTGCTCCTGGTGACTCAGTGGCAGCCAGCAGGCTGAGATCCTGGGGCTGTGCATGTCTGTGGAGGTGAGGAACAGGGGAGCCCCAGGAGTAGAAGAAGGTGTCTGGCCCGTCCTTAGTTGAGGGTAGGGAGAGTTTTCAGGGATGGGTTCACAACTCTGTCTCATAAATCACAGGGAAGACAGAGATGTTCGGAGGGGGAACTGACTGAATGCTCACTTGAGTTTGTTTGTTTTTATAAGGAAGAATAATGTGATGTGTTACCCAAGATGGTGTGAACAGAGCCTCAGCCCAATGGAGAAGACTAGGCCTAAATAGCTGACCTGGTGAAGTGACAAATAAAGCCACACCTGGAGTGCCACAGCCTCAGCAGCCTTTCTCAGTGCCAATGCATTTATGGCTGTAAGTGTGGGGTTTGCCCAGATCAAAGCACAGTTCTGGGAACAGGAAAGCTCTGGTGGATAGGTATGGAGGGGCTTTTTTCTGGTGGCCAGCTGTAGCCCAGGAGTACGCAGGCACTAAGAGCTGAGTACGGCACTTCTGGGGGCTGGGAAGCTGTCCATGTCTGTCCTACCACTCTGTGCTGTTGAAAATATTTGTGGGGTGTCTGTGGGTTAGTATGTGATATGTGACTACCTTCATGTGTCCATACAGTAAGTCTCTAATAAAACCATCTCACCTAGGGACTGATACTTTATTCTAAATAAGAATAAATCATTAGTATGTACTGCTAATACTTTCTATTTCCTCAGTATGAAATTTGGGATCTAGAATGTGAGCTTTTTCTTAAGTCTGATCCACAGGTAGATATCATAGTCCTAGTACCCTCAATGTTTGCCTATAACCTTTATATTTGATGTATTGTGTATAAAGAGAGAGGAATAAGAAACATGCCAGAATACACTTGAGTGTCGATGCTTTAGATTCTTGAGCTCTGTGGAGCTGTTTTGGGCAAATCTATTACCTTCTGCTTTGGTTTCCAGGAGGGCAATTAAGGATCGGGATTATTAAAAATGATGAGGAGATACAAAAGATCATTCAGTGTCCCACAGAGAATAGGAGAATCAGAGATTTCCCTAGACTATCTTCTATTTCACTACTTCTTGTGTCACCCTGACATGTGATAGAGATTGTGGTTCAGGCTGTGCACATACTGAGACCAGACTATTCACATGCACCCAGCCATGCACATAAACTCTTTTTGTTATATCTAGGTAAACGTCCCAGACTTCACTGCCCATTGGGCCACAGGTCCTGGTGACCAGGGTGGTTTTCACTGACTGAGCCCCTACTATATGATGTAGTTTTGTCTGATTCACAGTAAACCTGCTCCTTAGTATACTCATGCTTATAGGTGGATTCATCATGTATCCTGGTATTTGTAGACTCATTTGAGGAATAGATTTGTTTGTTTCCCAGTAGGATTATTACTCAACTAATAGGAGTGTTCTTATAAGGATAAGTGAGAAGAACAGAGTAGTAGAAAAAGTTACCTGAACCCACCACCCAGAGATAATTGCTGTTATTGCTGGCATATATAAACTATCAATATATACAGATGTAAATAAGTTGTTCTCAACCTGGTACTGTATGTATATGTGTGTATATACATATATATATACATATGGGTGTGTATATATATATATATATATGGGTTTTTTTTGGTGGAACCAGGGATTGAACTCAGGCCCTTGCGCTTGCCAGGGAAGCACTTACTGCACTTATTCCACTGAGCCATCTCCCCAGCCCCTGGTACTGTATATTAAAGCCTATTCTGCTAAATGTTATTCTTAGCTGATAAAATTATAGCACATTAACACTAGAACTGGACTGGGTAAGTCATGCTTTGCAAAATTTAAAGCTCCTATGTGGGCTTTCTGAAATTTTTTAGCAACTTAAATGATGTATAGGGCCAGTTAGATAGCTCAGCAGCATATGCGCATGCCTGGCAAGTGCAAGGTACTGAGTTTGATCTCCAGTACCTAAGGGAGTAGAAGGAAATATAGGTCCTTAGAATATTTTGTAACTTGAAGTCAGAGTTATCTGCACATAGAATTAATAGTTGATTTCTCTGACTCAGTTGCTTCTAATTCTAACTGCTTAAATTTTAAAATATTTATAGGGAGGGAACCAATCTTTTTTTTTTTTAACAAAAAAGATACCTACATCATTCTGGGTATTTACTCTAGAGGAAAATATATTCTGCAAATGTTTCTATTCATTGAAAGGAGGAGTTACACTTACTAGTACTATTAGAAGTCTTATAGAGGTAAAAGTTAAAGCAAGTCTTTTGTAAAATTTCACAAATTATAATGTGTACATAATGCATGAATGCATATGTAAAAGCTCCAATTTAAATCTATGTGTACCTATACATTATAAGGATAACTATATGTTATTATGGAAACTGTTCATTCTCTATAAGCTGTGTAACTGTGTATATTTGTGTAAATGTCTGTGCCACACATGTATATCCACTGTATATCTTTGTGCATTATATATATAGATATAGATATTGATATAGATATCTATCTATCTATATATTTGTGTTCTGTGTTTTGCCAATTGATAATTAGTGATAAATAGGTAATTTCTATCATAGGGCTTTTGAAAAAGGAAAACTAACTGCTTTTGATGTGAAGAAGGATATCCGAAAGGGTTGAAAGATAAAGCATCCCCAAGAGAATGAAGGACTGTACCTTTTAAAGATATAATATATATATTGAATAGCTATGTCCTTGTGCTTGCTAGAGAGGAGGATAAACTTGAGAGAGATTTATATGTTTAAGAGCCTTCACAAGAGTCCTGTAAGGGTATTAATGATTTGATTTCTTTTGGAAGCAAGACCAGAAGTCTTTAGAGTCTGGTGAATCAGAGCAGACCTTCTGGGGTCAGCATGTCTTTGTGGTATATTAATAGGGAGGGAGGGCTTGTCTATAACAGAATCCAAGGACTGGGTATTGGCGTAACTAGCTAGAGGTATAAGCCAAATGCTGTCTGTGGTTTGTTTTGTTTGTTCAAGGCAGGGTTTCACTGTGTAGCTTCTGCTGGTCTTGAACTTTGGTGGTCTTCTTGCCTCTTGAGTGCTAGAGTAACAGGCATGCTCCACCACACCTGGCTGCTTATGGTTTGCATAAGACGTTAACTAAGAAACTCAACAGCTTACTCAGCTGAACTATTTTGGTGTTTAGTTGGGAGCTTTAGTAAATAATGAACAGAGCTTTTTCTTTAATCAATTCTTAGAAATAATGTTCTTCTAAAATAATATTAAAATATTTCTAGATGTAGTTGTCATGGTGCTCAAGAGAAAAATTCCTTGAATCTAGGAGGAGCTTGTGAATTTGACACTAGGATTTTTTTTTCTTTTACTTAGTGATTTTCTGTTTTTGAGTGACAGAAGAAAATATTAGGATCAAACTATTCCATTCTCTGTATGCTTCTATATTTTCTTATACACTCCCTTGAGTGTCCTTCTTCTTAGGGTACAATGCATCACTCCAAGGTTTTAGAATATGGTCCTCAGGCTCCAAGTGGGTGTTCCCCATGAACTTCAAGTTATTTAGTGGTGTGAAATATCCTGGAGGAAGATTGGCAGTAAACATGTAAAGCCATTGTTTTAGGATGAAGATGACGAGACTTCCTGTAGCCCTAGTTTGTCTTCTCTCTTGGAGGCCAGCCCTTTAATATCCCTTAATGAAGTAAATAAAGCCACCAGAGGTGGGTGATAGAACTGCACTGGTCATCATTTTTCATTGTCTTCTCTTCACTCTCTCACTTGCCCTTTCAAGTAATCATTGGCTCATGAGCTCACAAATCCATGAAGTTAAACACTGTATTCAGCAAACTCTACAAGTACAGGTTCTGCATTCTGCTTTGAATCAGACTGGTATAGTGGCCTTTAACTGTTTGCTTCAAGCCATGGGGGCTGTGAAAACAAGAGCCCTGAGTTGCTACCCCAGAGATCCCTGGGGTAGATGTGTGTGTCTCATGTGCTGAGGACAGAACACTAGAAGGCCACAGCTGAGTGGGCACATTTGGCCAGCAAGTTTACAGTTCATATAAAACAATGGCAGCAGATTAGGAGTTAAAGATTTTCATGCCCCATATTTGAACTTCTTAAGACTTTGAACAGCATGTGTCCATGAAGCTGTGTTTCTCTTTTGGTTGTACTTATTAGTTTTCCCAAAGAAGACAGCCCAGATACAGATAGCTCATGGGGTCTATCTCAAGATCTAAATAAACCAATACTTATTTTGTATTTATGTATTATTTTCTAACATAAATGAATAGATTTAGTTATATTTTCCTTTCAAGTGGTGCTACACTCTGTATTTCCTACATGCTGATTTAAAAAAAATAATCTGTAATCAGAAATATTGAAAAGTCTGAACATCTAAAACTGCAAGTTTTCGATTTGCTTTAGCCTCTCCCTCCCTTTTCTTTTTCAATGGAATTGATACAAGTGATCTACCCAAAGCTGGCAACTATCAGAAGCTTAATCAAGTGGTTTGCGTATAACAGTTCACTTACTTTTCCTTTTTTAATTCCTGTTCCCCCTTTCTTTTTAGCATCATCCAAGAAAAAGATTCAGCCCTTCAGTGTTACTACTTTATCAGCAGTTTTGTTGAAATTGCTAAGGTTATAGTTAAGTATTTCTCAATCTTTTTAAGATTCCCCTAACGTTTTAAAATGTTATCTTTTATAGATTATAGCTGTCATCAAGGAAATTGTCAAGTTTACTTTTTTGTACTTTGTTTTATGAAAAGATTAGGTATTGTAAGAGTGATACGACTGAGAGCGGAGCCGTGTTACCAGCAGCCAGGGATTCCCAGTGGCTGCCCCTTCGTAGCCGCGGCCCTGGGTACAGCTCCTAACCTTTCAATGCTTTGTTCCTCATCCCTGAAGTGTCAGTAGTAATACAATCTACATCTTGGATGGTTTTAAAGTTGTTGTCTATAAAACCTGTATAATATAGATAAGTGTTATCTGCTATTATTGTTACACACACGATGAATATACTTAAGCTTTGGGAAATTATATGCTCCTTCTTCTGTAGGTACTGGTATTCCCACCAAAGCCTTCAATTTATTTTCAGAGGCCTTGCATGGTTTTAAACAATGATTTTCAAGAATCTTATAGTGGTTTCCAGGTAGAAGAATGTACCAATCTCCTAAGGCCTGATGGTTAACTCATTGTATATTGTTTTGGAAAAGGAAATAGTTGCATCCACTACTTACTGGCAGTGACTTTGAAAAAGTCATTTAATTTCTCTGATCTTCAGTTTTCACTCCTGCAAAATGAAGTTTGATTAGATACTTTCAGGGCTGGGGATTTGGCTCAGCAGTAGAGTGCTTGCTTAGCAAGTTGGAAGCCCTGGGTGTGGTCTTCAGCACCAAAAACAAAAAATAACCTCCCTTAAAGAACAGTTCAACCAAAAAAATACAGCAAAATAAAAAAAGACCAAAAACAAAACAAGGCAACTGATTAGATACTTTCTAAGGTTTCTTCATTTTCAATACTGTTGCTGTTGCTTGCTGAAAAGCAGCTTCATCCATTGGGATACAAATGCCACCATCTGCAATTCTCTTTCTGAAATGATCACTCACTATGATATTTTGTAGATACAGTCTGAGGTGTCAGCATTTGCTACTTAAGACTGGATGTTTGGTCTTTCCAGAATTTTTGAAAAGAAAAAAGTGTATGTGGTACATTTATTTGAGAGCATTAGATTTTGGAAAGGGAAATATTAAGTTTAGATGTAACTCTAGCAGCCCAAAAAAGATCCTTTGTCTATTGTTTTTTACTTGCCAATACTCACAGTGCATTTACACTTTTTTTTGTTGTTGTTTTTTACTTGGCAATACTCACAGTGCATTTACATGGGAAGTTGCACAGTAAGTTGAGCTGGAAACACTTGACTCTCCTTTAAGAAAAAACATCAAAGGCAAAGTTTTCTAAGAAGTTTCTTCTAACTTTATGAGGAACAGAAAAGATATGTCTGCTATAAATTAACTTTGTTTTTTGGCTAACATCTGAGTTATATAAAGAGAGGGTGTTGATATAAAAATGTAAATCATTTTGTGATTGATATGATACCTGATTGTCAAGAATACTTAGTGTTTTCTTGCTTCTTAAAATTCTTTTCTACTTGTCATTATTATTCTTTCAGATGTTCTAAAACCAGTGATCCGTGAATTGGAAACTCTAGCTCTAGTAAACATTCATTATTTTAAGACAGTTCTTTTTTATTTTTTAAGAAGTGTAAAACTCTACCTGATGTATTTAATTTTTCACTATGATAAAGTGAAAGTCCATAAACATAAAAGAGAAAAATAATCTCTACCCAAGTTCGGTCTCTAAATACCTTCTTAAATATTGTTTGACACAATAGTAGGGCTAAATATTTATCATGGAGGTAGAAAATATAAAGAATATATTGCTATCTTAATGCCATCTAATTGCAAATAATGTCTTTCCCTGACATTAACGTTTTGCAGTTTATTTCACTCAGTGGTTCTGTTGATACCAGTAATGAAATTCAGAACTCAGGTCATCTCACATTATCATGTTGCTCATATTTAGACTATAAGAAAAAATTGAAGTAAAGTGACTAAAGTGGGAAAGACATGGGGCATTTAAGTTATTATTCACAGAGTCCCTTGTGAAGTGCTGAGACACTGCAGAGTAGAGTGAGTCGGATCAAAGAAGGCTACATCCGTATGAAATTTCAAAAAGGAAAGATCACTTGGTGTTCAAGTTTCATCTGTATTTAAATGAAAATCAAAACTTGGCATCACAAAGCATAATGCATATACTAGAATAGTCTGGTAGCTTTTCTCTTTAGACTATACCATTTCTAAAGAACACACTGCATTTTATTGATCTGCAAGTGCCTTTTTTTTTTTTTTTTTTGGTACATACTGCAGATCGAATCTACAGCCTAGAATGTGGCTAGCCCATTTTTATTTTCATTTTTGAGTCTTGTTAAGTCACTGAGTGACCCAGACCAGAGCCAAACTTGCAAATCTCCTGCCTTAGCCTCTTGGGATACTAGGATTACAGGTGTGTACCACTACCTCAGTTCATAAGCATGCCTTTAAAATATTTATTTTTAGATTTTCTTTTAAATTTTTTCTTACATTGTAAAAGAAAACTTGCACTTTATATGTTCTGAGACTGAACATGGTGGTCGCTAGCCTATCTGCTTGCCTCCAAACGATGTGCTTTCTTTCACCCTTCTTTATGGGCAGTGCTCTGATGTGCACATGCAGCACATTTTCCTTGTTCCACTGTGTGCCTGAATCCCATTTTCTCTATCCATTTGTCTGCTGGTGAGCAGCGAGGGATGACAAGCCTTTTAGAGCTCAGTGATAACATCTCTCTGTGGGTCACAGGCCATAGGTTCACCACGGACCTAGTCTGTTTCTACAGCTGAACTAGTGTGGATTACACTGCTGTGAACATGAACATTGTGTGTTACTATGGTGTGCTGTCTTTAATTCTCCATGAAATATATGACCTCGGCGTAAGATAGCTGGATCAAATGGCATATCCATTTCTAATTTTTTGAAGATTCTGTGTATTATTTTCCATAGTAATTATGGTAGTTTACATTTCTTCCAAAAGTGTAGGAGGATTCCTTTTCTCCCCACAAGCCTGCCAGCATTCATCATTTTTTAATATATTTAGTACAGGGTCTACAGGGTCTTATTACATAGAACAGACTTGTAGTGATCCTCCTGTGTTCAACCTCACAAGCGCTGGGATTACAGGTGCATGCCACCACACCCAGTCTCAATTGTCATCTCAGTGTATCCTAGGGGCAGGGGTGGCAAGGCTTGTGGGGGATCGAACCCTGATATGCACCTGCCTAAGCAGGTGCTTTAGTCTCCTGAGCTATATGGCCTGCCTCTTTATATTCTTGATGGTACCCTTTCAAACTAGTGTGTGATGGATTATCAGTGTAGTTTTCACTTGCATTTTTCTGATGGCTACAGATGTTGAACATTCTTTTATGTACTTCTTTGCCATATTGTTTGATTCCTTTTAATAACTTGAGTGATGTATTGGGTGCACAGTTTGGATTACCATAATAAATTTCACCTACTGACAGAAAATTAGAATATTTTTCACTTTCAGCCTTACAGAAAAAGGCTATATCTTCATGTACTTATGGAACATTTCTGTAAAATATGTCTAGCAGTAGAATCTCGGGATTCTGTTTTAATATATATGCTAGGATTACCATATTTAAATCTTTGTGTAGAGTTGGGAATATTATAAAGCAATTTTATCTTAAGTTAAGCACTTTTTAATGGAAGGAAATTTTCAAAAATTTAAATCTAAAATACATGATTTGGAAAAGTTTCTTGATTGTGGGAAGTACTTTTAGGCACTGTGGTCTTTTGATTTCAAAGAAGCATATATTAACTCTTTTGTAATTACTTGGTTTAGAAACAAGAATAAGAACAACAAATCTTGAAAAGCTGCAAGTGTGCTTCTTCTCATTTCATGGGTGGCCCAATAGGCTCTCAGACACTAGGTAACTTGTTCAGAATGACCTGGCTTGTGGCAGAGGGGAACCCGGAACCCTCCCCATGTTTCTTTTTAGACTAATATTTTTTTTTTAATGGGGGCCGAAAGTTTATTTGAAAAGTGAAGGGTGAATAGAGAGTAAATTGGGCAGAACAAGAGAGAAAAAAGATAAAAAGTAAAATTAAGGGACATCCTACACCTAGGAAACACAGCATGGGCTACCAGGAGGAGTCAGGTAGCCTACAGCAATAGTCTACTGCATAATATTGAATTCTAAAAGTCAATAATGTAAAACACTAATGAACTCCCTGCGGGGTGGTGTAAGCGCACTTTTGAATTATTCTTGACAGCCTACAAAGTAGCTGAGAGTTGGTAAGATTGTGAAACAGAACAGATTGCTTTCTGACCCAAATGATGAGGCATTTTTCCTACTTGGAGACTAGATCTGCTTCTCAGTTTCATTGAAACCTTTGTTTCATATTGCTTGGTGATATGGTTTGAAGTCCTGAGTCACTGATGGATTAAAATGATAATATATCCATAAAACTTGAATGAACATAATATCTCAGTGCAAAAAAATATAAAAGAATTTTTTTTTTTTTTTTTTTTTTGCGGTACCAGGGATTGAACTCAGGACCTTGCACTTGCAAGGCAAGTGCTGATTCCAGTGAGCTATCTCCATGGCCCCAAAAGAGGGTTTTGTGCTTTAGAAAAATGTTAGCTTTCCCATGATTTGTATGCAGGTCTTGATAGTTGGAACTTAATGCTACATTTGGCCTTGACCAACAGAAACAAAGTTTCATTTTTATTCTCTGCCTTTCTCAATTCCTGATTCATCTTCATGAGCTTTCAATTCAAGAAAACATTTGCATAATTCAGTAGCAATATTTTTAAAAGACAAAAGGAACATCAATATTTGTAAAAGGCACAGAGAACTGTGAGTTCTGGGGCAAGAGATGTCTTTGCATCAGTCACTTCTTCCCTAAAAAAAAGGATAACATACCCCAATTATGATAATCTGAGAAAGTTTAATACAATAAAAATTGTTGGCTGTGTATAAAGAAATCATGGGGATAGTGCAATACCCCAAGGCTAACATCTTCAAAGTTATGACCTTCTCAAGAAAGACCTAATACTGTAAATAGAGCTACAAAAGGGCATAAGAGGACTGAGTTCTGTCCAAAAAGTTACCTTGAGAAAGATGTAGGCTTCCCTGTGGAGGGATGTAGCCACTCAGGGGACATTGTCAAGGGGAAGACCAGGGGCTAGATACCCCTTTCTCACTCTTCTCCCTTACTGTGCTCTCAGCAAGGATGTGCTTTGGTCAAACCCAATGAGAAGAGCAAGAGTAGTGGTTATGCAGTAGGTTAGCCCCATTCTGTAGTCCAAAAGCATTGTGAGGAAGGGTGGCTGGTGATGTGGAGAGGCAAAGTGATGCTGGTCATGCGTCCTCCTGTACTGTCTGAGTCAGTAAATGAAAGCATGCAGCTTATAGGCATTCCTACAGTATGCCTTTGAAGATGCTTGTGAAGCTGCTGCTGGCCATTTTCCCACTGAAGATGCACATCGTTGTAATAAATGGACCTAGAGTACTTCAACTAAGTCTTACAATAGGAGAAAATACAGGACTTCAATGTTGGTGAAGAACACTTGAGAAGCTAAGCTGAGAGAGTGCTATGGATTGAATGCATCCCCCTAAAGCTCATGTGTTGGAAACTTAATTCCTAAACTCATATGTTAATTGTGTTTGGAATGGTGCTTGTGGGAGGCGGTCAAAGTCAGAAGGAGCTGTGAGGATGGAGACCCCCTGATCCATCGGTAATTCTTGTAAGAAAGACGAGCTGGTGTGCTTATTTTCTCTGTGATGTTTTTAAATAGCAAGAAAATCCTCACCAGACACCAAGCAGATACTGGCCTTGTTCTCTTTGCCTTTCTAGCCTCTAGAATCCTGATCCAAATAAATTTCTTTGCAAATTATCCAATTTGTGATGATGTGACATAGCAGCAGAAGACAGGCTTCTATGGATACCTTTAAATACACAAAGATAATTGCAGCTAATGAGAAGATGTATAAAAGTGCCTCTCATACCTCTCTGTGGTTTAGATGTGCTCCCTGGGTATGGCCAGCCCAAAACAGCTCTTCAGATCTCTCCAGACATCATCAGATTATAATCTCTACCACAGAAACCTGGGAGGGTTAGTGGCAGTAAGGATTTGCAGTGTGATGACAGTTCATTGACTGGATTGAAGTAGAAAAGCATAACTTGTTATGGGAGGGTTGGAGAGGTGAAGAATATTTTTTTGGAAACTAGGCCTTGCCACTTTTAGTGAAGCTAAGAAGACCTTGTAGTGTTTCTGTTAATAAAAAATAATTTCAGCTGGTTTCTAGTTACACAGTGTGCAGAGTTTACAGAGCTCATTGTTTTGTCCTTATACGATCTTTGCACATTTGTGTATCTCTTTTACTTTTAATTGAGAAGTTTTGAAATTCTCTTTTGAGGGAACATGAAACTAGTGGAATTCTATAGTTTATAGGGATTAGGGTTAAGGTAAATATAATAAGGGTTTTTGCTTCCCATGTCAGCGTTTTCAGAATGTGGAAGAAAGTGGATTCATTCCTTGATAAAACATCAGAGTCTAGAGTAGGGAAAAAAGCATTAACCTATGGCTGGTGGGCCAATTGGCTGGGGTTGTGAAGACATGGGCCCTTCCCAAGACCACACGCCCTTAGAGTGCCCAGAACAGAAAACACTTTTGTTGGTGATTCCTACCTGGGCCTTTGGTTTCGCTGCTCTCACAGTGAGGACATAGATCATTGCAGTAGTGGCCCTGTGCCCACACTAGCAGATGGATGCAATCATGATTTTTAAGGTAAGAAGAGTTCTAGGGAGAGAATTTCTTGCTACCTTTAGCAGTTATCTATAGGGTCAATGCTATTCTCAATGGTGAGTTTTATGCTTAAAACTTATGCCAACAGCCACAGTAGAGAACCAGTTCCCATGATAAGGACTGAAATGATTGCATTTCCACTGAAATCTATTCTAATAAGGTCTTGCAGTACAGATGTTTGCTCCTAAAAGAATTGGTAATGCGTGTACCGACTCAACAGAGAAGTACTTCATAAATCTTTGAACACGTGTAAGGAATTATGTCAGAGATATTATATGAACACTGTTGGAATGTTTTCAAGATTTACTTACTTATAAAACAATATGCAGTTTATTAAAAATTTTTTACATTATTTTTGTAGTTCTAGTGTAGGGTGCATTGTTATAAGAAGGGTAAAGGAGATCTTATAACTGAAGTACATTGTAACTATCTGTTATTTGAATGAAATATGTTGTGTTTTGTGTCTCAGTGTCTCCCAAAAGCTTGTGCAGTCATAGGTGGGGCTCTTCAGAGGTCACAGGAATGCGAAGCTAGGATTAAGTGTGTGATGCTAGTCTAAGTGTGTGTGATTACTGAGTTAGTCCCCTGATTGGCTTGGCGTACTTCTGGGTGTGGGTAATGGGAGGGCCCTTCCCGGCTGTGGGCACCACATGCACTCGTGGTGCGTGGTGCGTAGGAACAGGGTTGCTGTGGTTACTTGCCGCTTCACTGTGGCACTGCTTGCTGCCTTCTGTCTCCTGCATGCCATGAAGTATTTCTCCTCTGTGATGCCCCTCTGCCATGACACTCTCTCTGCCTCAGAGCCAGCCATGTGTGACCTGAAACCTCTGAAAACTGTGAGCTAAATAAATCTCTTCTCCATTAACTTTGGGTGTTGAGTGTTTTTGTCTCAGCAACAAGAAAAATGACTAAACACTATGTATGTGTGTGTATGTATGTGTGTATGTGTGTGCATGTGTTAAACTTCTACAATCAAATTTAAAGTCTAGCATATCCAAGGTATTATAATTATCACGTTTTTATTAGGATTGAACAGTACCTTGATGTGGTTTGAAGATACACAGCAGTATAAATGTAGCTCAAAAACATTTGTTCATGTCACATTTCAAATTTAGTTGAGTGAACCCCCACCCTCCCATATTAAGAGCAAGAAAAAAAGATTCAAATAAGGTAGAAAAAGATAAGAAAATGCCTAACCTAGATTCTGTGAATGTTTTTATTCTTATCTTTTTTGACTAAAATATGTTCTGGCTGTAAGATGTGCAACTAGTTGCTAGATTTTTGCATTTGAGTGTTGCATTTACATAGAGAAACTGGCTTTCAAAATGCCAGCCAGCAGCCAGCTCACACGCAAAAGATGTAATTTAGTGACTAGTTTAGGAAAAAGCTATCTTGAGGAGGTTGAAGGAGGGCACACATCAGACCTTTTGGTCTGGAAGCTCAGCCATGACTTTGTCAGCTGTGGTTGGTCTGATTATTAGCACACTTAGTTTTCAGTTCCCATCGTGGGGTAAGCTTACAGAGGTGTGCCAAATATGATGTCTTACCTGTGTGGACTCCATGGACAATGTACAGCTTAAAGCTTCAGATTATTTTCCTACAGAAAATGAGAATATTTAGCAGGCTCTGGCTACAAACTGTATTATTTCCTTAGAGGTATGAAAGTGTCCATTATCCTGTTAATATCTGTGTTAAATGACTTTTGAGATTTTCTAGCTAAGGGTACTCATAGGCTCTATCACTGTCATAGAACACTTGAGATAATCAGGGCATTAAGAAGAAAGGTGTGTGGGCCAATGGGATAGCTCAGAGGTCTAAAGTGCCTGCTTTAAACAAGCATAGGCAGGTGCAGGGGACAGTGGTTTGATCCCTGGCACCACTCTCTCTCAAGTGGGCTGAGACAGCAAAAAAAGAAGAAGAAAGGTGTTTTGGGGCTCACTATTTTAGAGGTTCTGGTCTGTGAGCAGATGGACCTATAGATTTTAGGTCTTGGCAAGATCTGGAGGGCATTGGTGGGGAATGTGTAGTGGAGCAAATCTGAGCACCTCATGGTCTAGAAGTGAGTGAAAAGAAGAAAGGAATCTGGGTCTCCTAGTCCCCTTCAGCAGGTCCCCAGGGACCTGTGGACCTCCCACGAGGCCTTGACTCCTAAAGGTTCTGTCACCTCCTGACAGCACCAGTCGGGGGCCAGTCTTTTAGCATTTGGGCTTTTGGGAGACATTGAAAAATCCAATCTATCCCAAAACTCAAATAATTATTGGATCTTGATGCTGTGTTGGGGACAGGTTAGACACTGTTAGGTGGTCCTCTTTGTTGTACTTACACATGAAAATATTTAGCCTCTTATAAAAAATCAAAAAGTAACAAATACTGGCAAGAATATGGAGAAAAAGGAACTTATATACTGTTGGGATGTAAATTAGTACAGCTGTTATGGACATCAATATGGAGGTTGTCATGACGCTAAAATTGACCTACCATATGGTCCAACTATCCCATGTCTGGGAATGTATTTAGAGGAAATGAAATCAGCATATCAAATAGGGACTTGCATACCCAGTTTTATTTTAGTAATATTCAGAATAGCTAAGATACTGAATTATAAAAAGAGAGGAGAAAGAAAATATGGCATAATGGAGTATTATTCAGGCATAAAGAAGAAAATCTTGACATTTGTAGCAAAATAAATAGGATTGAAGGGTATTATGTTTAAAAAAAAAGTAAGCTAGACAAAGAAAGTACCACATGTTCTCCCTCACATGTGGAAAGTTAATACAAAAGACCTTGGAATAGACTAATGGTTGCCAGAGATTGGGATGAATATGTGTATATGTGATGGTGGAGTAGAGTGGGAGAAAGGTAGTTGGATTTGATGCTGCATGTTATGTGACTATATGGAAATATTAATATGTATGGTTAATACACATTATCTCAAAATGCCCAGCCTCTGGTTTGAAAAGAACCCTGTTTTAGTGGATCTCACATTATATTAGTCTTGTGTGGAACATACTTGGGAAAATTATTTGCAGTAAGCAATACGGAGCTGTTGAAGAAATTTTCAATTGGGAAGTGGTATAATCAGCTATGCAATGGTCAGGGTAGTAGAAATAACTTAGGCATGGAGTTCCAATAGAGAGCCTTGGACATGGCAAGAGTGTGAGACATAGAAACTGAATGAAGGCTGTAGCAGGAGTGGCGAGGCAGAGATCAACTGAGAAACACGCAGGTTGTCAGTGCAGCTGCTGCGTGATGAGCCGCGGGAGGAAGAGGAGCTCTGGCTTTGGCTTGGGTGACTGAGTAGACCCTGATGGCCCTGAGAGTGGAGGCTGGGCTGTTCCTTTTGATAGCTCTGGGGCTGACCTGGGGGACCTCCAGGCAGTCGGGTCCAGCCTCCGAAGGCCTTTCTCCTCCAGCTATTGACCTTGATTTCCAGTGAGGAAGTGAATGATTTCTGCTAAGGCCATGGGATTTTTTTTTTTTTTAATTGTGAACTGTGGAACTCCCTGTGACTGTAAACCATAATGATGTGTTGCATCATGATAATAATCCAGCTCTGTCCATTCTGGGCCCCGCACCATGCATATATACCCTATGGTGCTATAGTTGGAATTATAGAAGAAACTTTCTATATATGTGTGTGTTTCTTTTACTGTGTAGAGCATCATATTTTTCAAGAGTCTCTCACATCTTTTAATTTTTATAGATATGTTTCTAGTCATTAATTTTGTATGGCCAGTGACTCATGTGAAAAAACATCTCCAGTCAAATCTGTTTGGAATACCCACTCACTACGTTCCTTTCTCAAAGGTGCACAACCCACAATAGATCACAGTAGCTGTGTGTTACTGTCTCCCAGTACTCTGCAATAAAAGCTAGCTAAAAATGCAACCACAAATATCCACACTTGGTCCATCACAGGAGTTGGGCCTTTCTGAAAAACGTCTACTCACTACTCGAAGAGTCAGTGTCCCAGAATGCTGATGGGAAAGCGATGGTGTGGCTGTTTACACCACGTCTCGCACTGGCTGGGAGTCATCTCAGTGTGCTAAGCTGGGTGGATCTTGTGGGATCAGACTCTCTCAGGGACTCTAATTCAGTTCATGTGCAGTGGGGTTGGGGGTTTTGAATTTTTTGGCAAACACCTGGAAGGTGATTCTCATAGTAGGCCCTTAGGACATATCAGTTAAATTATTAAGAATCTGTGTCCAGCACTGTATGTGTTCTTGTTTTCCTTAGGTGCTCATGAGCTTATCATGTTTGGAGTAGAAGTCTCTTTGAAGTAGAAATGTACCTCTTATTCATGCCCTACCCTGATGTAGTGCTGCTTTGCTTGCCTCAAGGCAGGCACTCCATAAATGCTACTGGGATGAATTGAAATTCAATGACTTTAATTCCTCTAGGAATAAAAATCATTGCATGAGAGATATTTGTCAGGGCTTCCCAAGGGATGGACAGACAGACAGATACACCCCATACTGAGACTTTCATAGTTTTTTTTTTCCTTTGAACACAAAATCAAAGTAAATTTAAAAAGGGGAAGGGAAACATACTTTTTAAAGAGCCAGATTATGATAAGGAAGTTCAATTTTCTTTTGTCAAACTGAGCTGTATTGATTGTGAACAAATTGGTGACAGTGTAAATCTCCTCCTCTCCTGTACTGCTAGCCTCCACTCTCTAGGATTCACATACTTACCAGTTGGTTTTTCTATTAGTAACTTATTTTAAGATTGACAAACTGGGCCGGGAATGTAGCTCAAGGGCATAGCACCTGCCTGGTAAGCAGAAGGTCATGAATTCAATTCCTGGTACCAAAAACAAAAACCACAAACTGTACAGTTTTCTCATTGACAGTGCAATGATTTTTTACAGTGTTCAGAGTTGTGTGACCATCACCACAACTTTAGAACATTTAAATCACCTCCCGGAAGAAAACACACTCATTAACAGTCACACTGCACTTCCCCCATTGTTCCCATCCTTGGGTCGTCTCTATGCCTTTGCCACTTTTGGACATTTCCAAATGCAGAATCACGCAGAGTGTGTCTTCCTATGGCCGACTTTGTCACTTAGCAGGTTGTTTTCAGATTCATTCATATTGCAGCATGTATCAGTACTTTGTTTCTCTTTATCACAAAATAATATTCTATTTTATGATATGCCATACTTTATTACTCTGTGAGTCTGTTGATGCACATTTGGATTGTTTCTTTTTATTATTATATATAATGCTGCCACAAACACTTGTGTACAAGTTTTTATGAATATGTGGATCTTAAGTTTCTAGACCACTGACATTAAAATGCAAGTCAGTTTTAATAACTTGAGATAATTTGCATCCAAAACATCAAGGCAGTGTAGAGCCGTACTCCACTGCCCTGGGTGGCCATGTCTTTGCTGTCTCCATATAATCCTGATTTAGTCTGTGGGGCTGTGTAAGACTTCTACTTCTTATTCCACTTCTATGAGGCTTGCCTAGCTTTTCCGTGCCCTGCAGAGTTCTCCTGTGGCCTGTACTCCACTTAGCTGGACATGTACCACCAGCAGCCTCGCCTGGGCTCTTCATGGTTCCAAGAGCCTGCATTTCATCTCTGCAAGCAAAAGATGGTGGAGGGCAGGGATTGAGTCCTGATCTTCCGTTGTGCCTCCTTTCCCACACCCCCAGATATGTAATGGTAGAGAGATGAAAAAGAAGGTCACGTAGCATGGTACCGCCCAATAAATTAATCTTGAATGAGAATGGAAGGGGTATCTCTGTGATGTTACTGCATAGGAAAATGGGGCTGGTTTGTATCAACCAGTGCAGAAATGATGAGTCATGACTTGAACCAGGTGCAGCTGGGAAATGGTGAGGAGTGTGTCTAAAGACTTGCTGACTTGTCACAGAAAACTCTGAAAGGCATTCTATTTAGAAATAATCCTGTCTGCACATCATATATTCTCTTCATTTCTTCTTACTTGTTCTCATTTGCAAGGACATGCTCAGGGGCATTGTCTTGAAAATAGGATCTTTGCAACTTCCTCTCTTTTATTTCTGAACTCAGATTGTAATTTAGCAACTGTGTTATTATCCGAACCATTATGCCTGTGATGGTTACATCCGAAATCTCAGTGACTCCGCAAACAAGGGCAGTTCTTTCTGAATGAGGCCCACACAAATGAGCCTCCTCATTAATTTCTCAAGCTATGTGGGAACAAACAAAAAATTATAGCAAATCAGACAGAAAGGTACTATAATACAAAAAAGAACAAAAGTATTTGAGCTTTTCTGGCATTTGGCAATGAAATTTTTATCCATTTCTGTTCTTTGGAGATTTCCCTGTGGATGAGAGAATTAAGCAAATCATTTCTAGTTTGTTCTTTATGAACCACTTATAAAGGTCCATGGAAGTCATTCTGCCTAAATAAAATTGCTCTATTAATTCATAGCCTTAATTTTTGTGAGATGTTGAAAAAAACTGAGGGCCAGGACAAGTTCTGCTGGGCACTGTTACCCTAATTTAGAAACAGGGGCAGAGTATATACTAGAGCGAAGTCATGTTTGTCACTTCAGAACCACACTGAGACCCTTGGTCACAAATGAAATAGAAGAGCAGCCCTTCAATAGGAAGATGTCCTTGAGTTCCTAGGTCTGTCATGTTGAGACAGCCAACTAGATAATTTAAGTGCTTCCAGTGCAAATATAGTGGCATATTTATTCAACCAATAGGTGGAATCTGTTGCGGAGACATCTTAATCTTAAGTATTATTGGAGGTCTTTGTGCAGGTCTCGTAAGTCAAAGCATTACCAAAGAATTGTTTATGGATACATTTCTTTTTCTGAGTATCTAAATACTTCTGTTGTTGGAACACCAAGATAAAGGTAGTACATTTTCTAAGAGGAATAATTACACGAGATGTTCTCAGTATGGAAATGCTTAGAGTTATGTCAAGCTGACTAGAGCTATACATGAAGACAACCAGAAGAAAGCATAGAATGATGGGATGGATTCAATATTTGCAAAACCAACACGTTCACAGTGCTTTTCATTTACTAACTGTTTGAAATTGGAAATTTTTTTACCTCCCTGCATTGGTTTCCTTAACTGAGGTGTGGCTCAATCATGCTCAGATACTATGATTAGTAATGGCAGCTGAGAAAGATGAAATAGGGTTCAGGAGATTTGATATGGAGTTTAAGTATAGGTTCCCCAAATTAGGAATCATCACAAAATCTAGAAGCATGAAGTTAGGGTGCACAAAATTTCATTAAAACAGTATTTAAGCCATACTGATATAACTATTATAATAATTACTAACTAGTTAGGATCTATTAGTTCTAAGTGTTCCACATGTATACTATTCCCTTAGTTTTCACAGTGACTTTGATTTAGATACTTTTGTCATCTAGTTTCTAGGCATTGAAACTCTTAGGTCATTTACATAGGGTCATATAGCTAGTAAATGATGAACCAAGATTTGAACCCTCATCTGCCTCTAGAGCCACTTCCTGAAACAGGAAAACAAGGGCTGAGGGTGGAGAAATGGAGCACATAGCAAATCAAATAGAAAAACAGAGAAGAAGCCAGGAACTGGCAAAGACAAGGATAGAGACTTCAGGGTGCCAAGTTCGCCTATGGAGCTGGTGTCTGCACTGACCCTGCAGCAGGAAGCACACAGCGCCTCCCAAGAGAGTGACTGTATGCTGAAAGAGTCCTGGAAACATGTCGGCCTCCCATTGCTGCCTCCATTCACTGAGTTCATGCTGGTGGTGACAGAGTCTCTAAGAAGCATTTCCTACATCAAGGCAGAGTCTTCCATGTCAACTAGTTATCTCAAACTTTTTAAATTTTAAGGCATTTCTAAAATCCTGTCTAGTATCCATTTTCTTTCTTCTAAACACATGCTAGCCCTATTTCTCCACTGTATTTGTCAGTTGTTTGCATTGTTTCGTTCAGGTCTAAGCACTTGAAGACCATGTTATCAAAATAAAAAAGCAAAGTCAGAGACCAGTTCTCATGCTTTTCACCTCTCCTCTAGTCCTATGAATGTTTCAAAAATTTTTGAGTAAATACTGCAGAGTTGAATCAGCTAATCACTAACCATGCTTTTCCTATAGCTGATATTTTCCCCCAGTAGCTGAAAGAATCAGGACATGGATTTACATTCTGATGCAAGCCACTGTCTCCTCCTGGGGCAACATTTCTGAAAGGTCGTGGATTAGCTGCATCTGAGGTCCTTTCATTGGAACCCTTAAAAGTTCTAATGCAAATTATTAGACATTTAAAGTATAGCTTGAGCATATTTACATTTTCTTGTGTTGACCTTTAACTCTGGGGTAATGAGACCCATTTTTACTGCCCTCCCTGGAGATCACCTTCCTGCAGAGGTGGGTGTGATAAAGGGACAAGAGAGGGAGAACATCTGTCAGAGATCCCTTCCAGTCTGTGCTTGTTTTTGTCTGTCTATCTTATAACTATCCAAAACTATTCTAAGTTTTATGAAAACCAGTTAGTCCCAGGCTTGTACCTAGGTAATGTCTACAGTCCTCTCTCTCTGTCTCTCTCTCTCTCTCTCTCTCTCTCTGTCTCTCTCTTATCTCTGTCTTTCTCTCTGTCCCTTCCTCCCTCCTTCCCTCCCTCCCTCCTTCTTTCCCTCCCTCCTTCCCTCCCTTTCTCCCTCCCTTCCTTCTTGCTTTCCTTCCTTCCTTTCTTCCTTTTGGTATGGGAAATTGAAATTAGGACCTTGCACTTGCCAGGCCAGTCTTTGTGCTGCTGAGCTATGTCCCCAGCCCTGCACCTAGGTAATGTCTTACAGCTTCATTTGCTGAAATCTGGGAAAGCTCCTTCTCAAAGTCAGGAGGAGGGAGGTTTAATTATCTCCTTTGTGCAGAGCACTTTAACCTCCTTATTAGGCTTTTCTGTTAGGAAGAAGCCATTACCATCTGCCTTTCTGAGCTCCTCTGATGGAGGTTTGCTGGGCCTGCCTCCATGATGGGCCTTGAGCTCTTTTTCATGCTTCCCTCTTGCCTGATCTTCATTATTGCCATGCTTTATGATACATCTCATTCTCTTGAATTCATAGATTCCACTACTCCAAGAAGCGAACCAAGACCTGTGGTCTGACCTTTCTTATTCTGCTGGCTTCTTTCAACTCCCAGCATCTTTAAAAGAGATTGAGAAGTGCAGTAAGCAGTGGCCAGTTCTTTAGGGTTTCCCTAGGTCAGTGCCAGCCTGTAGTACTGTAGTCATCAGGAGACTGATTAGAGGAAAAGAATGCTGGAGAAAGAGGAAGTTGAAATTGAGTCGCTAGGCTTTAAAAAACATTTAGAAATTTCGATGATGTTCATATGCCATAAGATTAACCATTTTAAAATAGATAATTCACAGGCATTTAATTGTACAGTAATTGAATATTTAATTGTGTCTTTACATTTAAAATAAGCAACCACCACCTTCATCTAGTGCTAAAGCATTTTATCATTCAAATACAACTCTCCATTTATTAAGTAGTTACTCCGTATCTTTTCCCCCTACCATTATGACTGCTCCCCTGCTTTCTGAGTCTGTAGAATTTCTTATTCTGGATATTTCACATAAAAGTGAGCCATGTAATATGTGACCTTTTGTATTTGCCTTGCACTTTTTGTAGTGTTTTCAAGGGCCATTCGTGTTACTATATGGACCAGTACTTATTTTTTAATGATTGAGTATGTAATATCCATTTGCATAGATATGCCACTTTCATTCACTGGTGGCCATCTGGGCTGTGTGCATTGTTTGATTACTGTGAGGGGCACTTCTGGGAACATCCACATATGAGGATTTGATTGATCGTTTGTTTTCAGTTGTTTGGGTGATATTTGGTAAATCCATGAACTTTGTGAGAGACTGCCAGAAGACTTTTCCCAGAGACTGAAACGTAGGTCTTTAATTTTGATGGCAATCTCTAGGGAGACACCACAAAGACAGAAAAGGACCTCTGACTGTCTCTACCTCTGACTGTCTCTAACTCTGACTGTATCTACCTCTGACTGTCTCTATCTGTGACTGTCTCTCTGCACCTTGAAACATGACCCCAATGCCGTCTAGAGACCAATATTAGGTAATAAAAATGTGGCTTTTTGCATGTAGGAACAGAGATTTTCTTACATCTCCCTAGTTTGTTTCCCATGGGATTAGTGAAGTAATCTTTTTATTGGTCTTTCTTTCCCCCTGGGCTTGTCTCTTTTCAGTTCTTTCCTTGGAGAGATGTGTTATGATGGTAACCTTTTAAAAATCAAATCTGATTTTGCTAATCCCTTACATGAAATCTTTCAGTGGGTCACCATAGCCTTCAGAATCATTGCAGATACTTCTCCTTGGTACATCGCTTTACACTGATGTCCCTTTAGGACACCTTCAGCCTTAGTATCTTCCTTTCTTCCATCATATCTTCACACATCAGCTGCATCTTAGGTCTCCAAGTGGGCTGTGCCTTTTTATACCTTCTTGCCTTTGCATAAGTACCCTTGTTCATCTATGGAGCTGCTGCATTTCCTTCAGGGCTCAACTAAAAGCCATATCCTGCCAGGAGCCTCCCAGGGTTTCCTAGTCTGAACTTTTAGTGTTGTGTCTATCTCTGTTTCTGTCTCTGACTCTATCTCTATCTCTCATATGGATATTGAACTCAGGGATAATCTATCACTAAGCTACATCTGTGGTCCATTTTACTTTTGAGGGTTCACAGAGTTGCCCAGGCTGGCCTTGAACTTTTGATCCTTCTGCCTCAACCTCTCAAGTGGTTGGAATTACAAGTATGCAGCACTGTGCATGGCAATATTTACTGGTTTTTGACTCTTTCTTTACTTTTCTGTATAGTTTTCTAGGTTCCTTAAGGATAGGTCATTGCTCTATTTAGGTCTTTGTGAATCATAAACAACTGGAGCTGTTTGGCAAAAAGAAACTTGCCAATGGGTGTTGGCTGGATGAAGGCCAGCCTTCAGATGGGCGTGGCATTTTTCATTTTGTTTTGTTGCTATTGGAAGGTAATAAGTGTCCAACAAATGTAGTTGAATAAAAGATAAGGTAGGAAGAAACAAGGGGCAAAGGAGAGAAGAGTGGAGGAAAGGATAGAGGGACAGAATGACAGAAGAGGAAAAAAGAAGCCAGTAGAATCAAACAAAAATGTAAAATAGGAGGGGAGAAAAGAGGTAAGGAAATGACCACTATTGGAAAAGAGATATTGGTGACACCAAGCTTCAAAAAAAGTATAGTTCCACTTATTATATGCCTCTTGAATTACTGCATTAAAAGTGCTTGTGTATTCAAAAGATGGAGAGAGAAAAGGATGGAGAAATCAAGACAGAAAGCCTTGGAGTGAGTGCCTCCTGGACCCCATCCACTTCACATACCTTGCACATCCTGGCAAGGGATAGGATGTCCCAAGAATATGGGGTGCTTGGTAGGAATGGTACTTCCATTATATTCATTGTTTTGGTCTGTTTTTAAGACCTCCAAGTCAGAGCACATGAAAGAGATTGAGGAAGAAGTGGCTGACCTTGGCCCTTTGGTAATGTGGCACATGTGACATAATTTGCACCTTTGTGAGCATCTATTAGGTGATGCCTTGGTCTTATGGATACTGCTAAATAGGAGAGACTCACCTAGGAAATGTTTCTACAGGCTAGGAAAGCTTTGTAGATCTAGTTCTCTAAGAGAAGAATATACCAGCTTCATAGCTGTCATATGGTATTTTTAAGCAGCCAATACACATTCATAAATGCTTTCAAGAGATTGTCATCCTTACCTATGTTGCTGTGTTTGTGGCAAAAGCTGAAAGCTGAAAGCAAGCTTCCTAGTGAGTCACTGCCTCATGGAAACCCAAGCTCCTCGGTAGAGCACCAAAATACCCTGTTTCCTCCTGCAGCTTTCACTAAGAAAAGTGCAGAAATGGACCTCTACTCCATAATTTGCCTTTTCTTTCCATTTTAAGGATACTGCTACTTGTTTCTGAAAAGCAGGGGCTAATCAGCTAGAAAATGATATTTTCATAATAGGATTTAAAGTCTGCTTTCGTCTTTCTTTCTGCTGGGCTCTGTGTTGGGAAAGTGCCTACAGAAAGTGGTGGGTGGGGTCAGAGAGGTGAGCATCATTGGCAGGGCCCACCTGCATTGGAAGCCTCCTTGCTGGACCTGGAGGACCTCATAGGTTTTTGCAAATCCAAGATGCTTTTCCTTCCAAAGGGTGGTCATTGTTTGCAGAAACACCGCTGGCAAGCGCATAGGTAGTGTCAAGGCCTCTTGGGACCCATTACTAAAGCTGCTTAGTCTTTGCATGTTCCAGAATTCTTGTAGCAGCAGTTCTCAAAGTGTGATCCCCAGGTTAGTCTGCAGTAGAGTCCTGAGGAAAGCTGGTTAGAAATGTAGTTTCTGCAACCCCATCCAGGGTGCACTAGGGGCAGCAAGGAGCCCCATCTTTGGTAAGTAACCCCAATGATAGTTCATGCTCTTAAGTCCTAGAACTACCATCTTTCAGCTTTGCAGAGCAATAGATCTTGAGGCAAGGAAGCACCAGACATCTCTTGTTTACATGCTTGGTCAGCTTGTCCTGTGTTGTGTCACCTGGGTGGCCTGCTCGTCCACAGTGACATCACCAGCCACACGCACCTGCTGTTAGCTGCAGAGGACTCTCTTGGAGATCTGATTTAATCCCTCCTGCTCAGGTTGGTTGCTTTCTCTGATGATTGTTCCTTTTTTCACATTGGCCCAACACAGAATGTTTTTCGTCCGGTGTCTCTCCTTAGGAGATTGGACTAAAATCAAATCTCAGGCTGTGAGCACATGTCACACCAGGATTTGTGGCACAGGGCATCAGGATTCACTCAGATTTTGTTCTTAAAGAGCTCAGCACTGCCAAAGTCCTTCAGAGTCATAATCTTACTTCTTTAAGGATCTAGATAAGATATTCTCACAACTCTCCACCTTAGGGGGGTTTCTGATAAAATCATAAGGAACAAGCAGCACATCTCTGTGTGTTGCTTTCTTTTTTCTTTCTCTCCCCTTTGGTATGTTGGCTCTCTGTCTGCATCACTGTGCCAGTTTCCCAATTCCCTGCTCAAGCCCTTGGCTGGTCAGGACCCAACTTGAAGCTCTGATCTTTTTCTGACTGCTGATTGTGAAGCAGAACTTAGCTTCATGTGGCCTTGGACCTCAGAGTATTGCTAGCTGTGTTATTGATCTCATTGTAAAGTATCAAGGAATGCTTATGGTTTAATCACTTTTAAGTGCATTGATGTTTTTGTAACAACCTCTAGTACAGTGAGTGCTGGAGGAATTTGAGGCCCTTCACATGACCACATCCAGCTTTCCTGGGATTGTTCTGGGAAATACCTCCATCCCAGACAAACCAGGAAGGCTGGGCTCTGAGGCTTCACTGAGGAACCAACCATTTCATAATAATAATAATAGCTAACACTGACATGGTACCTTGCACCTGGGAGATAGAGATTTATATATTATATTTGTCCCTCTAACAACCTTGTACCCTATGTACTGTCATTATCATCTCTTGCCCAAGTTCATATAGGAGAGAGAATCCCTAAGTTAGCAGCTGGGCCTGCTTTTATTGCCCTGACTTAGGCAAAAGGTAGTCGTGGGATAAAATTGTTTATTTTACAACCTGTTTATTTTCCATTATTCTGAGATGCTTTCATTTTTAGTGACTTTAAGCTTAGTGGTAAAGCTGAGAAATCATTTTCAACAAAGATATCTTCAGGCATCTGCAGAAATTTACTTAGTGCTTGGAGTCTGTTAGAATTTCCAGTGAATATTGAACCTAGGCCTTATGCGTGATTGAGACACTGGGTGGAGATATTAAAAAAATGCTTATTGACCGTGGAAGAGACACAAGATATAAAGTAGACCCATGATCTGTGTAGTAGTTAGCTCAGGGCCCTAGAAACATATTACGGACTAGGTGGCTTGAACACAATTAATTTTTATCTCGTACTTCTTGGGGTCAGAAGTCTAGGATGCAGATGCCAGCGGTGTTGGTTCTCGGTGAAGATTCTCCGCCCGGCCTACAGATGGCATCTCCTCACTGTGTGCTTGTATGGTGTTCTCTGTGCACATAAGCACACCTGGAGCTTTCTGGGTCTCTTGCTGTCCTTATAAGGACTAATCTTATTGGCACTGCAGATTATTGGTCTAAATTAAGACTGCATCATATTCTTTAATTAATAGCTATGTATTACCACATTACTATACAGAACTGGATTTACTAAGTTGAAGATTTAAGAATTTAAATTGTAGAGCTGGGCATGGTAGCACATGCCTTCCTATAGTCCCAGTACTCAGGAGGCTGGGGCAGGAGGGTCACTTGCAGTGCAAGGCTGACCTGGGTTACAAAGTGAGTTCAAGGCCAACCTAAACCGCACAGGGAAACTCTTTCTCAAAAAGATCCCCCCGTACACGCAAAAAGAGAGGCTGTATGATTGCCTTTAGCAAACCAGTGACAGAACCACATCCTGTAGTAAAAATTTCTACCTTTAGACTATTAATACTGAATTGTATTCGTCTAGAGTTTTTATGGTGAAGCCCAAACTTCTAATGCAACTGCTTAAAGAGAGAGCCTTTTACAGGAGTTAAAGGAACTCAGACTGCGGGTTATTGTTGAGTGCATGTTATCTAACTGGAACTTAGAGTTGTATAACAAAAAAAATGACTAGAGTGGTCAAAAACACTATAGAGAACAGAGCTATTTTGGAGTGCCAGAATTTATGGCTCTTCTATAATAAACTGCTTACTTCATTGTGATCTTGAGGTAGCAGATCTTAGATTACAAGGACAGATGTTTAGTATAGTTGTTCTTCCTTCCTGGATCCCAGTACTGTGGCTTGGATATCATGATGATGTGTCTGTCATATTGATGTGTCTCCCAGCATTTGTGTGTTGGAAGCCTAGTCCTTAGTGTAGTGGTGGGAGGTGGTAGACCTTTAAAAGCTGGGGCCCAGTGGGATGTGATATGATGCTGTCCATGGCAGAGATTAAGGTAGTTCTGATAGAAACTCCAGGTTTGTTAGCAGTAGAGGATTGTTATAAAAGTAGCCCCTCGCACCAACATTCTCCTTTCTTTCAGTAAATCTCAAATCTCTGTCTCTGATGTAAAACCATGCTATCGCATGGAGTTGCCTATCAAGAAGTACAGTGTTTCCAACTGAGTGACTTATCGCTGCAGTTGCAGGACCTTGAATAAGCCATTTCTTATAAATAGCTAGTGACCAAGTTCTGACAGCTTTTCTCATGTTAATGTTATGACATTTCCTTTTTTTTCCTATAACTATTAACCCAACCCAGTCCTTTTTTATCTCAGAACTGAGTTATTGCCACAACACATTTCCTGGGTTCATTTTTTTTTTTTTTCTGTTTATTTCTTCTAGAATTGTCTTCACATAAAAGTTAAAGCTTTTTAAAAATCATTTATTTATTTGGTACAGTGTCTCACTACACAGCTTGGACTTGTAGTGATCCTCCTGTCTCAGCTTCCCCTGTGCTGGGATTGCAGAAACCATGCCTGGTTTTGGTGGCCAGCATGGCGGGGGTTGAACCCAGGTCCTTGCACTTGCCAGGCAGACACTTAGTCCACTAAGCTATCTCTCCAGCTCCTTTAAAAACATTTCTTTACTTGTTTGAATTGCAGAAACTCAGCCCTAAAATTGCCATTAGAAAGCCTAACCTTAGATCTGCTCATCAGGATCCCACAAAAGCTTCATTGAGCAGCAATTATGACACCTCCAGGGACATGCGAAGCACATTCCATTTTTACACATTTTTTTTTTTTTCAGGAAAGTCTTTCTGAAGTACAGGAAAAACTGGAGTTCTAGTTTTTTGCCTTCTGGCTATTAAATATTTACACTTGGCTACAGTATGCTTTCTTCCTCAAATGCTGCATAAACAGTTTCTTCAAATGACCCTGAGAAAGCCCCTCCCTTCCTGGGTTTTCTCTTTCAAAGGCTGTCTTGGTTGAGTGCCCCTTCTAACATTGGAATATTTTGCTGAATCCATGCACCTACAATAGTTAAATGGCATTGGGATATCCATCTCTGACAAAACTAAACAAAAAAATAGGGATACAAATGAAGGACCACATTGTATCTATATATTCAAGATAGTTAGGATAAATATACAGCAGCTTTCTCTTAATTTAATAAGATTTGTACTAATAGTGCTTGTGGACAAGATATCATATCTGCATCTTGTACTATGAATAACCACTAAGAAGACAACAATACGCAATGTATTAATTATTGAAACTGTCCTACTAATCGGCTTTGAAACTCTCTTATTGCTATTTGTTTCTCAATAAAATTATTTTTTAAAAAATTGGATGCCTGACAGCGGATGGGATTAACATGAACTTCATAGTCAAGTGAAACCATAATGCTTTTAGGTGAATGTCTGTACGGCTTTAAGTTATACATCTGATGACTGTATTGGATAGCTGTTTTGTTTTGTTTCCCAGAAATAAATTCATTTATCTAGATTAAACTTCGTCTTGTCTAACCTGACCGCCATTTCAGTTAGAAAAGTTTGTTATAGATTTTCCATTTCTCATCCTGTGTGTGAGTGTTCTCTCCCGGCGCTCATGGTCAGCTTCAAATATGACCATCAATACCATTCATGTCTTCAGTAATATTTTTTATGACAATTTGGGCAGGAAATATTTTGGAACCAACAGCATAGTGCTGCATAGTATCCTCCATCATGCAGTTTGATACATTTATAGATATCCTGTCATTATTCAGGCTTTTGGGAATCTTTAACTATTGTGCCACTTACATTTCTTTATCCTGTGGATAAGTATTAAATAGACATCTAATTCTTGAATTCTGGATAGCTGTTTTGTTTTGTTTCCCAGAAATAAATTCATTTATCTAGATTAAACTTCGTCACTGCTTATGACTATGTGAAAAGAGCATTGAAACCAGGTCGCAAGCCTGGCTGTGTGTATCCAAGCTGTTAGTGCCACTTCATTGCTGATTTTTATATCCAGAAGTTTCTTTTTTGTGTTACAGCCATAATAGTCTGAGAATAGTTCTCCCTCCTCCAAGAAACTGGCATTTACCTTCTCTCTCTTAATTCTAGGCATAAATTTGTAGTATAGAACGCAACCTAGCATATTACCTTAGGAGCTTTGGATTATTTGGACACTACTTGGCATTATGTGTGTGCCCGGAGTGAAACACATACTCAGGAAATGTCTGTTGGGCGAGCAAAGTAGTCTTAACATCCACATTAGATCATCACCATTCACTTCTTGGGAGACACTAGTTGTACAAGTTTTTTTTTCATTTCTTATTAAGGTGACATTCACATATTATAAAATAAAATAATTCACTGCTTATAGGTATTTTAAACTGCTGTACAATGCATGGCATGGAACTGGTACATGACAAGCACTCAAACAGGCATTTCCTTTTTCTTTTTCTTAGTACATATTTGCAGATAGAGTCACTGCATTTACCATTGGCAGCTGATACCTATACATAACACAGCTTAATTCTTAGTAATTACCCTTCTCTCCCCTCCCCTCCATCTTTTGGTTTTCTTCCCTTTCACAAAATATTTATTTCTGTTTCCTATTATCTGTCTTTTATTTTGCTCTTTAACTTATACCTTGGATCTCTCAAATAAGAGAAGCCATGTAATGTTTAAGCTCTTGTGTCTGATTTATTTCACTTAACACTCATGTTTTCAAGGTATATCCACTTGGCTACAAATGTGGCAGAGTGCAACTCCATTGTATATAAATACTGTCCCGCAGTATTTTTGTTCTTTCATCTGTTCATGGACATGAAGGCTGCTTCCTATTGTGAGCTCTGTGGTTATACATGGGTATGCAGGTATATATGGGTGTGTGTATGTATCCCTGGAATATGGTATCTTTTTATTATTTAGGAAGGATATCTAGAAGGAACTAGCTGGGTTTGATGGAATTTCAACTTTTATTTATATTTATTTTATTTTAATTTAATTTAATTTAATTTGTATTTTTTTAGGGGAAGGTCTACAGGGTGTTCAGGGTCTCACTACTAGATTGGACTAGTAGTGATCTGCCTGTTTACATTCTCCCAAGAGCTAGGATTACAGGTGTGTGCCACCATGCCCAGTCTCAATTGCAATCTCAGCCTGCCAGGGGGTTAGGGGATGGGGGGTGGGGCAGTCAGCACTGCAGGCCCCGGGATCCAAGCCCAGCTAATCTGCTGAGCTGTTTGACCTGCCCTCAACTTTTATTTTTTTGAGGAATCTCTGTAATGATTTCCATTCTGGTTGTACTAGTTTACATTCCTACTCACAGTGTAAAAGGGTTTTTTTTCCCTTGCAGTCTCACAGTATTTGTTAGTATTTAATTCTACATGATAGTCATTCTTTATGGAGTTAAGATGAAAGTTTGGTGGTATTTTAATTTGCATTTCTCTAATTGCCAGAGATATTGAACACTTTCTCATGTTTTTATTGTCATTTGTACTTTTTCTTGTGTAATGTCAGTCCATTTTTTTATTGGCTATTTTATTTTTAAGGGCCTAATTTTCTTGAGGGTTTTGTTGTTGGTGGTGGTGTATTCTAGATATTGGTTCTCTATCCAAGGTGTACCCGGCAAAATATTTTTCCATTCTGTATTGTCTTTTCACTATGTTGGTTGTTTCCTGTGCTGTACAGAAGCTTTTAAATTTGATGCGATTTCATTTGTTGTTTGTTGATACTATTTCTTATGCAGTTAGGGTTCTGTGCAGAAAGTCTTTGCCTGTGACTGTGTCTTCCAGAATTTTACCAGTTTTATCTTCCAGCAGATTCAGTGTTTCTGTTTAATGTTTAGATCTTTGATTCATTTTTATTTTAGTTTAGTACATGGTGAGGGATATGGGTCTAGATTCTATTTTCTGTGTGTGGATGGTTAGTTTTCCCAGCACCATTTATTAAAGAGGCTCTCTTTCCTCCAGTGTATGTTTCTAGGCCCCTTGTAAAAAGATTAAGGAGCTGAATATGGATGACATTGTTTCAGTATCCTCTGTTCTGTTTGTGGATCCATAAGACTGTTTTGGTTTTAGTACCTTGCTTTTGTTGCTGTAGCTTTGTAATATAACTTGAAGTCTTGGGTTGTAATACCTCCTGCCCTGCTCTTATTGCCCAGAATTTAATTTGCTATTCTGTGTATCTTCTAGTTTCATGTGAATTTTACCATTGCTTTCTCTACTTCTGTGGAGAATGCTTTTGGTATTTTGATGGCTGTTCTGTTGCATCTGTTTTATCACTTTAGGAACTATGGCCATTTTTACAGTATTGGTTGTGCCTATCCAGAACTGGGGATATCTGTGCATTTTCTGATGTTTTTCAATGTCTCTTTTCACACTTTTGTAGTTTTCATCATAGAAGGCATTCACTCTTTTGGTTAATTACTAAGTATTCAATTTTTCATGATGGAATGCTGTTGCTTTTTTAAAAAAGTTTCATTCTTTGTGAGTTCATTGTTGGGAGTGAACTCATAAAGGAACTCTATTTTGTGTGTGTGTGTGTGTGTTTAATACCTTGCCACTCTGCTGAATTCAGTTATTCTAGAAAACGTGTTATGAAATTTTTTGAATCTTTTGTGCAAAGAATCGTACCATTTGCAAATAATGATCATTTGATTTCTTCCTTTCCTAGACATATCCTATTTCTTTCTCTCGTTTGATTGCTCTGGCTAATGTTTAGAGTACTGTATCGAACAGGAATACTGGTAGTTGAACTTGCTTGGTTTGTTCCTGGCTTGGAGGGAAAGCTTTTGTCTTTTCCCTATTTGCCTATAGTATGATGTTGGCAGTAGGTTTGTCATGAATGGTTTTTATCAAATTAAGATAAGGTCCTTCTATACACATTTTCATTTTTTTAAATCATGAGGGATGTTGAATTTTGTCAAAAGCTTTCTTCTTTGTATCTATTGAGATGAACATGTGATTTTTGTCCTTGATTCTGTTTATGTAATTTATTTATTTATTTGTTTGTATATGTTGAACCATCCTTGCATACCTGGAATGAAGTCTACTTAGTCTTGACCTATATCTTTTTAATAATTTGTTTCATTCTGTTTTCCAGCATCTTATAGAAGATTTTTACATCTGTGTTCATTTCTTTTTTGCTTGGGTCCTTGTCTGTTCTTTGAATCAGGGTAATGCTGGCTTCTAGGAATGACTTTGGAAATACTTTTTCCCTTTCAATTTCATTAAAGAGCTTGTGGAACACTGGCATTGAATCTTAGCTGAAGTATGGCAGAATTCATCAGTGAATCTTTCTAAGGCTGGGCTTTTATTAATTGGTAGGTTTATAATTGCTGCTTGAATTTCATTGCTTATTAGATTTTTCAGGATTTTATAACTTGTTGGTTCAGTCTGGAAGCCCATTGTATGAGTCATTTTGTCAGTTTTACTAAAGAAGCAGATATAATACAAGTTACATAAATATATAAGAGTTTATAGATTGGCTTGATGGCCAGCCTCAGAGTCAAGTGTGGAAGAGTGCACAAAGGAGTCTGGGCACTGGGGTCTGAAGGATCCACTCAAAGGCCTGCAGCTTTATATAGTGTCCTGTGCAAATCTGTATCAGAGGGCAAAGGATCCAAGCTGGAAGGCTAAAAGGTTGGTGCTGGAGGCTGAAGAATCTGCTGTGAAAGCCAAGAGATGATGTCCCAGGTGAAAGTGAATACCTAAGCTCCCCTGAAGGAGGCAGAAGCCATCCTCCTGTCTCCATTTCCCTTTTTTTAATCAATCACAAAATATAGGTTTAATTACTATTTAAGCTTAAAAAAAGGACAAAGGAAAGAAACATAAGGTGAGACTTGCTACTTTATATAATGTAACTCTTTTCTAAATTCTGTACACATAGTTGAAGCTTTAGGGTACATACAGACGCTTAGAAAAGGACTGATCAGCAGTCCTTGGAAATGGTCCAGGATGACTGTATGCCTCGCTAGAAGCGGAACCTTTGTTTTACAATTAGATTTTGACAAATTACTTTGCCACTAATAAAAATAAATAATGTGTGAATTATTCAAGTTCTAAAACATAAAATAAAAAGTGGCCAACTAATCACTGAGCACTACAAAAATGAGGTTTGCTTATTTTTTAAAAGCAAAAATAAGGAACTTTGTACTAAGGAATCTTGATGTTTAGTATGAAAACAGGCATATTTGAAATAACTTTCACCCATGAAAGACTGGATGACACCATACACACCATATTGCTACCAGTTGACATAAAGGGAACAAATCTGTTTCTAAAATACTGTTACACAGATGAGTGATATTAATATAAATTCTTTATTTACGTTAAAATATTTCAGTTTGCTGGTCTGACCAAACCTTAGACCATATCCAAAAGGACAAAGCCCAGTGTAAGAGTAGATGTTCAGATATTAGTTAAAGGCTCAAATGGATTAATTTATAACCCTTCAAGGTTATTAACTTTTCTGAAGTTGCTGAAACTGTATTTAGGTAGTGTTCAGGTAGTCTGCTAGAGGTAAATTAACCATTAATGCTAGTGGTACTTAACATGTCTGCACTGAATGAAAACATGAATATAGACACATTTTAAGTAGAAGCCTGACATTGTAAGTCATGCTATTTGAATTTATTTTTAAAAAATCATAATAGAATCTCTCACCGTTAAGAGTTGTATAGGAGCTTTATAATAAATTCTTAAACATACTAATTTCTGTGAGGTCTAGCAAATGAATATTCTTGAAAGTAGAACTGAAGTTCTGCTAATAACCATCTGCTTTATAACATAAGGAATACATATGTAAATACACAAAAAGTGAATGTCATTTTCTGCAAACAACACAACAGAAAATAGCAGTTCTCGTGCAGGATGTGACTGAACACTTGACAATTACCTTAGCTGGCTGAAGTCACACTGCAGCCTCTTAATTCTCCAAGATTCACGAATACCCTGCAAAAACTACAAGAACCTAGTTAGACTCTCTATTGTGGATAAATTTTTAATACTTTCCTGTGTTAGGCTTTTGCATGTGACCTAGATTTTCTCCTCTGTGATCTACAAATCCAAGAATAATTTGTCAGATATGATGTGAATTTTTTTTTGTGCTGAACAAAAAAGGAAGCTGCTCAACACCCCTTCTCCATGTACTCGTAGCCCTAGTCATCATATTCGTTGTCCTGTCATGGCACTCTGGGGATAACCTCCCCTAGGGGGGTCCTGCACACCCAGAACTATGCCGAGCCACGTTAGTTGAGTGTTATTTACTCAAGTTGACACCGCAGTCAGTCAGCCATCACACTTTCATTCCCAGAATCCTTCTGGACTCTCCAACTTATTGGAGTACAGGTTTTAAAGGTAGTTACCTACGGGCCAGGAAGATGGCTCAGTGGAATAAAAGTAGTTACCTATAATCCAAATTTTGGCAGTGTCTATTGTGATTTTTGTATTTTGTCCTTTTAAAATTTATCTTAAGGAGGAAAAAACAATAAAAAAATACAGAATTTCAAAACTAGATGATAGGAAATTAACAACAGTTATACTGCTTATTCAAAATAGTCACTCAGATTATAAGATACAGGCGTGGAAAATTGGTCAAATGACATAAGCACTAGCTATTCCTTTCAGTGAACTCATAGAAATTATTAGTACAGTTATCTTAACTATCATGTGAATGTGTGTAGTTAGATAGATATTTTTCTCCTCTGTTTCTCCTTTCCCCCATCCCAGTTGTTATTTCTTTGAGCTGTTTCTTTTCCTTTCACAATATCTGTTGAATCTTTTTTAATCTTATTTACTTTTTCAGTTTCTTCTGCTAGGGAGACAATATGATGTTTGCACACGTTAGTCTGGTTTACTTCACTTATGAGTATAGTCTCTAGTAGCATCCATTTACCTATAAAAGCCTCAAGTTTATCTTTCTTTAAGCTGAGTAGTGCTTTATTGTATAAAATACCACATCTTTTTTTTATCCATTCCTCAGTTGATGGGCATTTGAGTTGTATCCAAGATTTAACTATAACAAATTATGTTGTTTTAGACATGGGTGCACATATTTCATTGTGGTATGATTTCAGTTCTCATGGAAAAATGCCCGAGAGGTGAATAGCTGGCTTGAATGGGATCCCAAATCCTAACTTTTTGAACATTGTCCACACTGATTCCCATAGTGGTTGTAGCAGTCTGCACTTCTACCAACAGTTGAGAGGTCTTAGTTCCTTTTTCCTCATAGCTCCTCCAGCATTTGTTATTGTTTGATTTCTTGATGATAGTCATTCTTTCTGGGGTAAGATGGAATCTCAGCATTGTTTTAATATTCACCTCTTGAATGACCAATGATTTTGAACACTTTTTCACATATTTATTTGCCATTTATATTTCTTCATCGTGTATTCATCTCTGTGGCCCACTTTTGGATTGGGCCTTTGAATTTGGGGGACCCTGTTTTTTTTCTATTCTTCATATGTTCTAGATATGAAGTCCTTTGTCTGTGGGACAGTCAGTTAAAAAATTTTCCCAATCTGTGGGCTTTTCTTCTCACTGTTGGTGATTTCTTTGGATGTGCAAAAACTTTTAATACTGTAAGGTCCCAATTGTTAATTGTTTGAATTATTTCCTGTGGTTTGTTTTTTTCTATATACCCCATGTCTTCAAGATTTCTACCTACTTTTTCTTCCAGTAGATTTAGTATTTCTGTTTCAATATTGTGATGTTTAATCCATTTTGACTTTAGTTTAGTTCACAGTGATAGAAATGGTCTAGTTTTAGTCTTTGTCATGTGGAGAGCCAGTTTTCCTAGTACCATTTACTACAAAAACAATATACAATATATTAATTATTGAATCTGTCCTAATTTGATTTGAAACTGTCTCATTGCTATTTGTTCTTCAATAAAATAGTAATAATAAAAAGGCTATCTTTCTTCCAGTGAACATGTTTGGTTCCTTTGTCAAAGATAAGGTGGCTGTGTTTGTAGATATATCTGCATCTTCTAATCTGTTTCATTGATCTGCAGGTCTGTTTTTCTTGGGGGGCAGAACAGTACCATTCTGATTTTATTGCAGTACCTGTGTAATATAATTTCAAGTCAGGGATTGTGGTCCCTCCTGCCTTGCCTTTATTGCCCATAGTTGCCTTTGATATATTTTTCTGGTTTCAGATGAATTTTAGGGATGTTTTCTCTAGATCTATGATGTATTCTAATGGTATTTTGATAGAGATTGCATTAAATCTGTGTTAAAGCTGGAACTGGGGATCCCAATCAAGCCATCTATTCCTCTCCTGGGTATTTTTCCAACACAACTGTAATCATCATACCACCACATACCACCCATGTTTATGGAAGCACATTTTGTCATAGTTAAACCTTGGCTACAACCCAAATGCCCATCAACTGAGGAATGGATAAAAAAAAATGTAACATTTTTATATAATAGAGTACTACTTAGCTATAAAGAAAGATAAACTCATAGCTTTTACAGTTTTGGGAGTATAGCCATTTTCAAAGTGTTTTATTTTTTTCCTATCCATGAGCAAGGGATATGTTTCATTTTCTGAAATTCTCTTTGATCTCTCTTTTTTTAGAGTATCATAAATTTCAGTATATAGATCTTTTACTTTGTTAGATTGAGTCCTAAGTATTTCATTTTGTTGGATGCTATTGTGCAGGATGTGGTTTTCCTACTTTCTTGCCAAGTGAATTTGTTGTTTGTGTACAGGAATGCTATTGATTTTTTTCAGTGTTGATTTTGTATGCTATTGAGTTTGATTATTAAATCTAGAAGTCTTTTGGTGGAGTGCTTGGGTCTTCTACATACAGTGCATTATCACCTGTGAATGTTAATTTAACTTCTTCTTTTCCTATTTTTATTCCTTTTATTTCTCTCTCTTGTGTAATTGCTATGGAGGGTATCTCCAGAACTGTACAGATTAAAAGTGATGATAGTAGACATCCTTGTCTTGTTTCTTATTTTAGAGAGAAAGCTTTTAGTTTTTGTTCATTTAGTATGCTGTTGGCTGTTAGTTTGTCACTAGGTGGCTTTTATCAGAGTTAGGTAAAGACCATCTATTATGATTTTCTGTAGGGTTTTTATCATGAATGAATGTTGGACTTCTTCAAAAACTTTTTCTGCATCTATTGAGATTGAAATGATTGTGTGGATTTTGTCTTCGGCTCTGTTGATATGGTATATTGCATTTATTGATTGTGTATGGTGAACCATATGAATCTCAGTTGGTCATGGTATATAGTCAATCTTCTTGTTGATTTTCTGCATTCTGCTTGCTAGTATTTTGTTGAGAATTTTTGCATGTATGTTCATTAGAGAGATTGGCCTTTAGATTGGCTTGGTTGGATCTTTGCCTGGTTTGGGTATCAAAGTAATACTTGCCTCCAGAAATTAGTTAGGGAGCATTGTTTCCCTTTCAACTTAAAGAGTTCAAGGAGTATTGGTGTTAAATCTTCCCTTAATTTGTTGTATAAAATGGTGGATTCTGCATAAATAAACTTTTTAAAATTTTAATTTTATTTTTCAGTTTCATTAATTGATGTTGGTTTATTCACAATTTTTATATCTTCTTGATTCAGCTTTGGTAACTCATATTTTTCCATAGAGTAAAGAATTGTAGTAGGTATTCATGATCTTCTGAATTTCCACAGGATTTGTAGTGATTTAACCCTTTTCATTCTGTTAAATATTATTTATTTACTTACCTATTATAGGGTCTCACTGTACAGTTCAGTCTCATAGTGATTCTACTATTTCAGCTTCACCAGCTCTGGGGTTACAAGTGTGCACTACCATGCCCAGTTTTAGGGCCAGCACAATGTACCTGGGGTTATGGGGCCAGGATGGCATTTGGTACTGGGGATCAAACTTGGGTACTTGTGTTTACCAGGCAGGTACTTAGAACACTGAGCTATATCCTCAGCCCTCTTTTCATTTTTTATTTCATGAAGTTGAGGGTTTTCTTTGCTTTTTAAAATAAAGTTCAGTAGGAGTTTATCAATTTTACTTATTCTTTCAAAGAGCCCATTATTTGGTTCATTAATTCTTTATACTATTTTCTTAGTATCAGTTGCATTAATTTCTGCTCTGATCTTTATAATTTCCTTTCTTTTTTTGGCTTTGGGCTTGACTTGTTCTTCTTTCTTAGAAGCTTGAGGTGAAGCATTGGATTATTTGTGCTCATTTTATTTTCCTGATATAAGAATTCACTGCTATAAATTTCTCTCTGAAGACTGTTTTGTTGCATCTCACAGGTTCCGGTACGTAGTGTCTGAATTTTCCTTTGATTGTAGATATTGTATAATTTCTTCCTTAGTTTCATCTGTGAACCATTGGTTGTTCAGGAGGATATTATTTAATTTCCATGTGTTTATGCAATTTGTGTTTATATAGTTTCATTAATTTCAATTTCATTGAACTATGGTCAGATCATATGCAAGGATAATTTAAATTCCTTTGCATTTAAATAACATGCTCTATGGGTTAGTATATTTATGTTTTAGAGAAGGTCCCATGTGCACCTGAGAGGAATGTGTGTTTTGATGATGTTGGGTTGATGACTCTGTAAATGTCTACTTAAGTCCATTTGTTCACAAGTTTGATTTAGTTGTTATTTCTTTGCTGATTTTCTTTGTTTAATTGAGCTTTCTCTTTGTGACAATGAGGTGTTAAGTTAGCCCGTTACAATTTTACTTAATTTTCATACCTATCAGTTTTTGTTTTATATTGTTAGGTGCTCCCATATTTGGTGCATATATATTTATGGTTATTATCTCTTGCTCTTGAATATTTCCCTTAATAAGTATATAATGACCTTCTTTATCTCTTTTGATCATTCTTGATTTGAAGTTCATTTGTCTGCAAATAGAATGACTGCTGTGTTTTTCTGAGTTTTGGTCACATGGAGTATTGTTTTCCAACCTTTGACTGTCAATCTATGGATTTCCTTTTGAGTTCAGTGTGTCTCTTGTATATAGCATATTGTTAGATTTTGTTTATTGATCAGCTCTGCCAATCTGTTTCTTCTGATTGGTGAATTGAGACCATTTACATTGATGCTTTTAGCCCATATTTTTTGGTTTATCTTTGTCATGTTATTGTCCTAGTATTGGTACCCTACTGTTTCCCTCTGTTTAATTGCATGCCCTGCTTGGTAGTTTCTGTTGTTACTCTTGCTATTGTGATTATTTTTATCTTTTTCTAGAATATCTTTCACTACACTGTGTAGGTTTAGTTTAGTGGTCATGAATTTTTTTCAATTGTGCTTTGTCATGGAAGTACCCTATTTCTCCATTTTTTAAATCCCCTCATCTCCAAAGCTGCCTCACTCCCTTCTGAGCTTATCTGTGATTTATTTATGTTCCCATGAACTTATGTATTCATTGGGCTGGAATCTATCAATCTTGCTGTTTATTTTGTTGATTAAGTTATTCCAATCTGGCCAGTGTGAGCCCATTTAAGCTGGGTGCTGGACCTTTCTGCCTTGAACCATCACTGAGTTTTTAGTTCAAATTCTTCCAGGTTCATTTGTCCTTCTCCTAGCTCAGCCCTGAAATCAGCCGCTTCTGGGGGAACTTTGGTAAAAATGGTGGGTAGCCATTAAATATTGATGTGACATGCCCATCGCCCTGTTCCTTGCGATGGATGTTGCAGGAGTGTGGGTCACACCAGCCTTATTCTAGAAATTGTGGGAGCTGGTATGTAGCTCAGTGGTACAGCATGTGATTAGCACTCAGGAGGACCACTGTTTGATCCTTAGCAGCGAGTTGTAGCAAAATATAATATAAAATTTACCATCCTGACTAGTTTTAAGTGTATAGTTCATTGGCATAAGGCACATTTGTATTGTGCAAGTACCACCATTCTCTAGCCGCAGAATATTCTGTATTTAGCAAACTGAAGTGCCATACTTATTAAACATTTATTATATTTATTTAGGAGATCTGGGGGTGGAAACCAGGGCCTCGTGCATGCCAGGCCACTGAGCTATACCTCCTGTAGTTATGTTCTGTAGCTCACTCTGCCTATACAAGAGCCATGAGTCCAGAGTGATATGTCTGTCTGGTATCACAGGGTTTGTTCTAGGTATCTCTCTTTCCATTTTTGTGACTCCAACAGTGATGCTTGCCCCTTCCTGCCTGGGCTCCAAATTCCCCTCTGCACAGGTCCCACACCCACAGTCTTGCTCAGTGTGGGCTCTGGTTCATGCCAGGCTCACTCATATTCATCCATGTGGGCCCTATCCTTCTGCTGGCCACCTATCTTGCCCTACAGAGTCCCCTGCCACTTTAGGTGGAATTGCACCGTCCCACTTACCCCCTCTGGTGTCTGATGTTGGATGCCATATTGCATCACAGTGTCTATCTTCTTGTATCCGCTCTGAGTGGGAGGTACTCATTTTTCATGGAGTGTCTTCAAGCTTATGTTGGGAGTGGTGCTCTCTTGAGATGTCTCAGTCCATAATTCTGGTGTAGATTCTTGCAGTTCATTTGCTCAACAAATACTTTCCAAGCTCCATCCCAAGCCAACTTCTACATGAGGCTCCCAGATCAACCATGATTGTTAGTGACTCTAGCAGGTGTATGCAGCCCACTGACTTTTGGATTGAAACTATATCCTTGGTTCTCCTGGGTCTCCATCTTTCTGATTTCAGGTCCCAAAATATAACAGTATAATTACACAAAAATTTTCTTGTCAGGGGTTGTGCTGTACACCTGTAATATCAGCACTCATGAGTTATCCATTAATTTTGAAAGATCATTTTTTAGGGAACATCAGTCTGAGTTGGAAGTTTGTTATTTTTCTTTACGACTTAAAATATGTCACTCCAGGCTCTCTTGGCTTGATAATTTAGGTTAAGAAGTCTGCCGTGATTCTGATGGGCTTGCTTTTATAGGTGATCTGTTTATTTTCTCCAAGAGCTTTTAATATCCTGTTTTTGTGCTGTATTTCTGAGAACTTGATCTTTCTATGTCTGGGTGTAGATTTATTTTAGTTATGACTCATCGGAGTTCTATATGCCTCACTCATATGTATGCCAGGTTATTTTCCCGTGCTTGGGAAATTTTCTGCTATTGCTTCTGCAAATAGTCATTTTATGTCATTTGTATTGACTATTGCTTTTTTGTTGACACCTATCAGACTTACATTGTTTTTTTGTGCATCATCTTGCATGCCTAAATTGTTATTTTATGGTTCATTGCTATTTTTAAAAGATCTTTCTTTTCATCATAACTAGCTTCAGCCTTGCCTTCAAGGTCAGAAAGTCTATCTACAGTTCTGTTCAAGTGGTTATCCCAACTTTCAATGAAATTTTTAATTTCCTGAACATCTCTCTTTCATGCATTGTACTTCTTTCCTGTTTTGTTCATTTAAGGCTTCCATTATTTCCCTATGTGCTTCTTTTTTATCTATGTCTTCTTTTGATATGCTAAGCAATTCTTTAATTATGGTTATCATTTTTTTTTTTACCAGAATGTTTATTTCTAATCTCATTTCTTCTATAGCCTCCTGGAGTTGTTTCTTTACTTCAGTTGCTATCATTTCAGAAATTTCAGATGTGCGACTTCCAAGTTCTTCTATGTCCATGACTCCTGGGCTTGGTCTGGGTGGTCTGGAGGTCTGAGATTGTATTTTTGCTCCTTTTTTTTGTTTTCAATGTCAGTAAATTTTTATTTCATATTTTGTGATGATCCTTGTGAGTGTTGGTAGTAGATAGTTGTGTCACTCTTATCAAGGCCTCTCCAAGAAAGTCTGTTCTTCAGGGATACCTTCTGTGTGTAAGAGACTCTTGATTGTGCCTACCCCAAGAGCCTACCTTCCCAATTAATTCAGGGTGGAATATTGGTTTCTGTTTGGCTCAGTCCCCAGTCTTTTGTTGTAGGGCTGTTGCGAGGTTATTGCTCCACAGCTTCCTCATGTTGTTATACAAGGGAGAACAGCTGATTGCAACAGATGTGACATCCTAGCTACAGTAACACAGTTATCAATAATGATAGCATCAAACACAATTTAGAAACCGTCAGATTGTGGTAGCTTTTGAATTTGTACTTTAGATTATCGCAGCAAAGTCTGTAGTTATATAACAGAACCAGTCATGCATTAGGAATTTGTATGCAACTTATTTCCCCTTAGTAGAATGGATTTACCCTGGATTCCTCTAGAGAAGCCAGTTGTTAAGTCTCCTTGGCGTTTATTTCTAATTATATTAATTTGGGTCTTTTTTTAAAAAAAAAGTGAAAAGATTTTTCTATTTTATTTGTTCTTTTGAAGAAGCAGATCTTCATTATTTGAATCTTTGTATGTTTTTATAGTCTCAATTTCATTAATCATTTCTGTGATCTTTATAATTTCTGAAATTAGCTTTGGATCTGGCTTTTTTTTTTTTTTTCAGTACCAGGGATCAAACTCAGGACTTTGCACTAACCAGGCAGGAGCTTAAGCTGCTGAACTAACTTCCTGATTCCTGGATTTTGTTTTTCTAGAATATCATTAGGTTATTTATTGCACCAGCTTTGTTTTTCTGCACAGCACTGAATTTGTGTTTCAGGATTACTTGCACTGTGTTGCATAGATTCTGATATGTTTTACTGGCATTATTATTTCATTCTAGCAGCTATCTGATTTCTTCTTTCACTGCAGTATAATGTGATCATTTGCATGATATAAATTTGATACTTCTGTATTTACTTAAGCATGCATTATGGGCTAGTGTATGGTCTATTTTAGAGAGAGTTGCATGTGTTGCTGAGAAAAATGTGTCTTTTGATTTTGGATCAAACACTCTAGATATCTGTTAAGTCTATTTTTTGAAAGGTGTGGTTCAACTCGGATGTTTCTTTGTTGGATTTTATTATCCACATGATCTTTTGGAGATATTGGGATAGTGAGGTCCTCTACCATTATTGTCTTAATGTTTATGTGATTTTTATGTTCTGTAGTGTTTGTTTCATAAAGTTGAGTGCACAGGTGTTCATTGCATATATGTTTGTAATTGTTTCATTCTGTTGGATTGTTCCCTTAACCAAAACTTTTTGTGTTTTGCCTCAAGTTAAAAACAAGAAAAAAAACCTACTTGTTTTTGGGCTCTCTTTACATGGAATATTGTTTTTCATCTGTGATTTTTAGTCTATGAATTTCTTTTTGGACTAAAGGTGCTTATTGTAGATGCTATAGTGTAGAGTTCCATATTTTGATCCGATTTGCCAATCTTTGCCTTTTATTGGGATACTAGCATCATTCACATTGAAAATTATTACTGCAAGTCATTGATTTATTTTATTGTATTATTTACCTGTTCCTGATTCCTTTCTTGACCCCTGCTAATTAAGTGCTCACCATGCCTAATATATTAAATTTGTTACACATTTTGACATTGTTAGCTTTGTTGTCTCTTTCTAGGATATCTGCAAGAATTTTTAGAGTGCTGGTTTGGTGATCATAAATTTCTTAATGTATTATTTATCAAGAAAAGATCTCCTTTCTCCATCAATTTTGAAAGGTAGTTTTGCAGGATATACAAATCTGAGTCAGAAGTTGTTTTCTTTTAGAGCTGAAATTCTTCACTCCAAGTTCTGGCGTTTGATGCTCATCTCCTTCTGTAATTTTATTTATTTTTATTTAATTGTATTTTTTGTATTTTAGGGAAGGGTCCACGGGGTGTTCGGGGTTTCACTACTAGATCAGACTGGTAGTGATTCATCTGTTTACAGCCTCCCGAGAGCTGGGCTTACAGGCATATGCCACTGTGCCCAGTCTCAATTGCTGTCTCAGCGTGCCCCAGGGGGCAGGGCTGGCGCAACAGGCCTGGGATCAAATCCTTCTGTAATTTTAATGCACTGTCTTTATAAGTAATTTATTTGTTTTTCTGTAACAGCTTTTATTGATAAAAGTAAAATAAATTTTATAGGCAAGATAATAACAATAGTTATTGTGGATTGTTAAAAGACTTTCTCTATTTTGGACTTCTGAGGTATTGACTGTGCTGTATTGTGGGGAGGCCCTGTTTTGATCGTGACTGTGGGGATTCTGCATGGTTCTTTTCCTATATTGGGGAAATTTTCTTCCGCTATTTCTGTAAACAAATTTTTCACTGCCATTTTGTTTTGTCTTTTGATTTTTCTCTAATTCTAATTCATTTTAATTTAGTCTTCGTTACACTATCTAGCGAATGTTATAGCCTCCTAATTTTTATTTTTATTTATTTATTTTCTTATTGCAGAACAAATAGCAATAAGACAGTTTCAAATCAAATTAACATAACAGATTCAATAATTAATACATTGCAAATTGTTTTCATAATGGTTTGTTATTGTACAAGGTACATACATGATATTCTACTTACAGACACTATTATAGCAGATGTCTCTAATCAATGAATTAAGAGAGTGTAGCTGTATGCTTATTTTTTTAGAGCTGAATTATCGCACAGTTTCAGTAATTAATACTTTCTACCTTGTTATCTTCCTAGTGGTTGTTCATAGTACTAGTTAGACATATCCTGTCTAACCACTATCACTGCAAATCTTGCCTCTCATAGAATTATGCAGAAGCACTGCATATTTATCGTAACTGTACTGTTTATACAAATACATCATGGTTTTCTCCTAGTTTTTAAAGTATCTCTTGATACTGTGTGTGGTCACTTGTATCAGGTCTATCTCATAGTTATGACACTGTCCTCACATTGGTCACTTCTGCTACCTGTACTCTCAATAGGTTTTTTTTTTTGAGACAGCATCTCACTATGTAGGTGGCCTTAAACTCATTGTTTGGCTTTTGACTTCTTCCTATTGATGCCCCGTGGGTCAGTTTTGCAGGAGATGGGAGTTTTGAAGGCATTTTGTTGCATTGTCTTTTCCTAGCTCTCTGCTTCTCTTTGTGAGATTTGCAGCACATTTGTAGTAGAGTGTCTGATTTTCAGCAGTGAACTCTGGGTGTGGGTAACTATAAGTCTTTACTTCTGGGGCAGGGGTTTATGCAGATCACTAGACTTAAATGTCAGCACTCTTAATCCATTGGCTTTTGGAAGCTACACAGACCATCCTGGCTTATATCCATGGAGAACCCAGTGACCTTCCCCTCTTGAGCTAAAGCTTCTCTTGTGACCGTCTCTCCCTCAGTCACTGTGCTACCAGAAACCCTGATGTTCTTTAACTCAGCTTTGAATGATTGACCTTGACCTCAAATAGCTTCTGATGAACCCTCTAAAATATGGCACGCGCACTACTGATTTATTTTTTTTTACCTCTAGACTGCTGTGCAGGAGTCACTTTCAGGGTAAAACCCCACACCGATGCTGCTGTTCACAGTAACTGCAGGCCTTTCTTAGCACTAATACTGCTGGTGCTTTCTGGCCTTACCTTGGTTCAGCCCTCCCTGGTTGCTACAGTCAGCTTTCCAGACTGATTCATTTTTTTCTTCTTCAGTAATTTTTTCAGCTTCCTCTGGATTCCTGGACACCTACTTTTCTTTGTTTCTCTTTACCAAGTTGTTTTCTGAGATTCTTGATTTCACATCCTGGAGAAAGCTGCATTTTGCCACCAGTCTCCTCTCTACCATTTTAAATCCCTTAACAATCTCTTTTTCATACTATCTGAAATGTTCTGAAATCTCTGTGAATTTTACTTTAATGGCCAATTTCATGTAAGCATCTCTATTTGCTGAATTAATTATTATCATTTGGGGTTCTGTGGTTGCAAACAGAAGCTAAATAGAAACTAACTTTATTAGAAGCTTATTAGACAGAATAAAATCAAAAGAAAAGAAGAGCTCAAATGGGCATTTTTAAAACAGTGACCTGATGTTATAATCTATTGGTTTGTGCCATAAGCATGCTGTGACTAATGATTAGTTACTCAGATCCTCTGAAACAGATTTATAGTGTTTTATTTTTGGAAATCCTCAGTTGTAAAGTGAAAGAAGCCTTTTTGTTAAAGTAGTATACTCTGCCATGCTATTGTCTAAGAGACAAAGAATTCTGGATGAGTAACACTTAGAAAGTGGATTTCCATTTAGCACAGTCAAGATGCTTAAAGTGAAGACCGGGCATGACAGCACATGCCTGTAATCTCAGTGCTGGGGAGGCTGAACACAGGAGGATCACGATGAGTCTGAGCTACACAGTGAGACCCTGTACCAAATACATAAAGTGAACCAAACCAGACCAGGAGTGGTTTGCATAAGAGAGAGTCTGCTTCAGAAGACTTTCTAGTCCATTGTGACTGTTCAAAAGAAATGTTAACAGAATGGTGACAGTAATGAAACAGTGTATTCACACTTCTTTATTTCAGTATTTTTTATAATCCTACCACCGTTAGACAAAGATGTTATCTGTACTTTAAGCCTTTAATTTCGCATAACTGCCTTTTGTATTCTCTGATGTCTTATAGTTGATCACACATCTTGCATAGTCAGCTTTTCAAGAGTAAAACAAAATTCCTGGGATAATTTATTAGGAAGAAAGATTTCATTTGGCTCAGGGTTTTAGTCCGTTGTTGCTTTGAGCCTGTGACAGCAACATCGTGGCAAGTGTGCAGGGCATGGAAAGCCTATTCACCTCATAGCTGGGACAAAAGAGGGAGAGATTTGCACCCCACTTGAGGCACACCCTCAGCGGCTCACAGCCTCGGGGGGCGCCTTTCCTCAAAGGTCTCCACAATCCTTAAATGGCATCAGACTGAGAACCAAACCGTGAGCACAGGGGTGTTTAGGGAGTCATTGCAGATACAAATTCAGACAGACTTTCCCCATTGGGATTCGGTGAGTCACATGTGGGCGGCATTAACCCCAGTTTACAAACAAAGACTTCAGCCCAGTTATGATAAATATCTTATGCAAAGCTCAAAGGTTTATAAATGTTGAGCCTAAGACTAAATTCAAGACTGTTCTTCAATAATGTCTTTCTTACTTTTCTAAAGAAACTGCCAGCACTTAGGTTTGCCCCAGTCATATGTGGCCAGTGCCCAGTGGTCTGGCCTCCTACTCTAGAATCTTTTTACTTCCCCTCATTGCTTTTTAATTTGCTTTTTGCTTGTGTATGTGAATACTACTCATCGTATAAATTATTATTTTGGCAAAGTTTAGTAAGATATAACAATTTATATTTTTAATATTAATTTCAAGACTAATAAGAAAATAAAATTTTTGGTACATATACAGTATATGACTCATTATATACAGTATACTGTATACTGTATATAATGAATCATTTTTACTAGAGGATAGGCAGTGTTACTTTCAGATATGATTGTTTTCTCTTATCTATTTCTGCAGCTGCTTTTTTGTATGTATGTGCTTTCCACGAAGAACTTCCATAAAAAGATTAAGAAAAACAATAAAACAAAATTTAAAAAAAAGAACTTCCATAACCATGAATTTCACCATTGTCTAGGCCCATCAGTTGTGAGCATGCACCTGCATGTAGTTTTGTGCTAAGAGGGGCGTTCACAGAGAGCACTTTGGAAAGGAGTCGGATAATTGCGGGGTCAGAAGTCTGCACATTAATTGGCTAATTCAAAGGTGTGGTGTCCACAGCCGCAGTCCCAAACTTCAGCTGCTGGTCACAGAGCACAGCCTCAGGACACCAAGAGATTATATAAAGGATAATGGCAGATGCCTGATCTGGAAGCCTCCATGTGGTCATTTGATGAAAGGTAGTGCAGGGCCCTTTCCATCTACTCTGCATATGCCCTCCTGCCTAGTGTGCATGACGCCTCTGCAAAGCACTTCCAAGGGGACCCCATTCTTCTTCCCTGTCCCCTTGCCCTCAAAACCCAGTCTCCAAGCTCTGGTGCTCTCTGCCTTCCCTTAAACAGTTCTTATTGATTCCCAAGGACCCTTCCTCCTCTCAGGCAAATCCACTGCTTCAAAATAAGCGTTTTTCTTTGAAGCCTGTTGTTTCTGATATACTTGAAAACACAAAAACAAAAGTATTCTGAAGGTTAGGCTTAACTGTAGAATTTCTTTTTCTCCCTGCTTTCCTACTCTTTGGACACTAGTGGTAATTCTGCTGAAGGCAGTGTGAATATTGCTGATGGATGAAAAGGGACTCCAATAAGGAAGGTCAAAAGACGAAAGCCCGAAGATTAAGTTCTTGCAGCAACATAGTATGCAGTGGACTCTGATTCTTGTGGATGGAACCTAGGGACAGCTTCATGTCTGGTTTACAGGTGGGCACTGAAGTGTGAGGAGATCTGACAAAGTGCCGAGAGCAGGTGGAGTCGAAGCTTCCCTGCTGGCGATCCGGGCTTCATTCAGCAGGAAGCAGTACCAGTTCAGTCTTTGCCCCTTTCCATGATATTTATAACAGCTTCAGACTTGTGGGCTTTGCTTGTAGCTATGTTTTCCTTGCTCCTCCAAAATATTCCAAGAGAATTCCGGAATAGATGTATATTGGTCCCCTTGCCATTTGCAAGAGATGGAGGGGGTGGGAGCAGAAATAAAAACAAGATGTGTTAATGCGTACCAATTTCCAAGGTGAATGTCATCATTCTATACTGTAAACATGTAATAATACAATTTTTTAAATTAAAACACAAAATAGTATGTGTGGGACAGTGTTACAGAGGATGGCAAAAAAAAGGAAGAATAGTAGTTCAACCTTATTCATCATGCAAATATGTTTGGTATTTTGGTTTTTTTTCTTTTTGGTACCAGGAATCAGACTGATCACTTTGTACTTGCCAGGCAGGCACTTGTGCCATTAAGCTGTACCCTCAACCCACAAGGAGATGGATTTTTTTTTGGGGGGGGATATTGGGATCGAACTCAGGACCTTGTGTCTGACAGGAAGGCACTGTGCCACTGAGCTACATCCACGGTCCTGTCTCTTTGGTATTTTAAAACAATCTTTTATTCCAATGATAGGAAAGGTCTTATTTCTAGAAATACAACCTGTGGTGAGAGTAGAAGTGCATACGTTCCCCACTACCCATGACGCCCTGTGTCTTCCCATACACAAGTTGGGGGCAGGGGCCATTTCTTCCTAGCCTTACCCATCTCACTGACAAAGCCACTCTGGGGACAAAGATGCAATGGGGCAGTCATTGGGGTCAAATCTTATATAACCAATCACAAACAGGTTGAAGGTTTCAAAATGTTCAATTTCATGTTCCTTAAAAAAAAGCAAGATACACAGATAACACCAAACTTGCTAGAAAGACACATGTTATACATTCCTGTCTCCAGTGGACAAAACTGATGTGATTGGTAAGGTACTTACATTAGTTCATTAATATACTTTAAGAGAATATACACGTGCACGTTCAGAGAGGTAAAGTGTTAAAAACATCGCTTTCAGAATGGATGAGGTTGCCAGCCCCGCAGATGTTTAATTAAAGGCCAGAATATCATTGGGCATTTGTTATACAGATGGAATTTAGTTCTCAAAGTGATAAATCAACTAGATAGTCTTTGAGATACCCTCCACCTTTGAAGTTAGGTGATCGTGTGTCTCACTTAGATGTTGGACTTCGGGATCGTTGGATCAGTAGTCATTTAGCAGTCACCAATATAGCATCAGGCTGAATGAGCCCGTCCTTCCACTGCAGATTCTGCAAATCACTACATACCCGTTCTTTTCAGAAAAGGGGAACTGTGACTGAAGGATCCCTGGAGGACATCCCCCTGATCGCAGATGTGGAGATAGTGTGTTAGTTTCTCAGACTTTCAAGTTTTTTCTCTGACTTCTGACCTGGAATCTTATTTATCTTCTTCATAATTTAAATGCACATAAGTAGAAATGAACTAAGAAAGGTTTTTTTTTTTTTCTTTTGGGAGATCCTGATATGTCAGATCTACCCCCCCCCCTTCTTTTAATATGATAGTTTGAACATAGGGCCTATACATTGAGTTACAGTGACCTTTTAATTTTTCTTTATTATTATTTTGAGACAAGGTCTCCCAAAATTGATAAGGCTGGGCTAGAATTTACAGTCATCTTGCTTCAGCCTCCATGTGTCAGGATTACAGGCTTGCACCACCACCCTGGGCTTCAGATCCCTTTCTTTACCTTCCCATTTATCGCCAGCTCTTAACTAACTATTTGGTGGTGGGTCTATAATCTCTGAATCCAGTGCAGAAAAAGGCTTAAGATGATACCTCTTCCAGAGGTCTTTGTGTTTTCATAGGGTATTTTTGCAAATCAAAGGAAAATGAAACAAAACTGTATCACCTAAACAATAATTCATTAAAAGTAGAACATGAGACTGGCAGAAGAGACTTGGGAGGGCAGGGAAACTGGAAGCGAGAAGAACACTGTCTACTCCAGCTCCCTGTAAGACCTGTTCTGGTAGGAGTTCCCTGAGAGGCCTTCATTTTGGTGGTTTTCATATAGGAGTATGGAGTAGAATTTATTTGTTTCTGGAACTGGTATGAAGATAATTTGTGCTTTTTCCATGACTACCATGTCTCCCGTGAGAAGACTTCCTCTAGTTGTTACACAGAAAACCTTATTCAGTGAGATGGGTAGAGATACCAGAGCCCTCTCATAAATGGCCTCTATAAATCAAGTCATCCATCTTCAGTGATTTATACCCTGAAAGTCCGGAGAACATTTATAATCTTGAAACACAGGAGGGCTTTTTGAGGTTTGTAGTGGTAGTTCTTCTGCTTCATTTTTGACCAAATAATATGTTTACAGGGAGAGAATCTATTCCTGATAAAACAGACATCTTGTTTCCCTAATGGGGCCTGCTCACCCATAAATTACTGGGAAAGAAAAATAAAGGAGCAGGGTTACACCTGCACTAGGAAGCCGCTTCTCACTCCTGACTGAGTCAGCTGATACACCAGTGACCACGTGGCACGGCATATCTCAGGTACAGCACGTGCTAATTAGAGCTGAAGTTAATTGGCTTGGTTTATTTTCAGCAGTCATTTTCGCACTGTGAGCCAGAGCCTCTTCCTATTCTTTGTGGGATGGGAAGCAGAGTTCACACAGAGCTTTGCAGGTCTTTGCTTCTTTAGCTAAAGGTTTGAGGTAAGATTCTGTGAAGAAGCTAACAAAGCCAGAACCTACTCTACTCCCTGAATATTTGTGCAGGCCTGAGTATGACTTTTCCTTTCAAGAAAGCATTGATTTTCTGTATAATAAACAGTTGGCTCCTATGGAAAATTCCTTAGTCAAGGATTACTAAAATGCGTGCTGTTTGAACTCTTGGAAAATTAACGTGGGCTTTCTGTCACTCTGCAAGGCTGTTTATGTTTTTGGTTCAAATAGCACAGAAAAATTCACAAATTACACTTCTCAACTTGAAGCAGATAGCTTAATTGATCAAATCTTGGGACTCTTAAGGTCAAGGTGATAGAGTTGTAGTTGTTCATTTAATGTTTGAGAGCTGTTTGAAGAGTTTTTCTATGGAAACTTGACTCAGGAAGTTTGAAAAGTGAGTAGAATCGTTAATGTAATAGTAGTTTTAAGAATCAACTTGGAGCCTTTCATTCTGAGCACTTCATATTCCTTGTAAGAGAAACCTTTATGAAAAGTGGGTATTTTCATTCACTAAATGATGTATCCTACCATAAAGAATCTCTGACCACCTAGTCAATACCATTTTTTCAAATTTATCACACAACTTTCACATCCATGCCAATATCACGTTTGATAAATTAATAAACTATTGCAGATACATAAAGCAACTTGAATTTTCTTATTTCAGTATCTGGAGTCAAGTAAAATTGATTTCCATTTGTACATAAACTTGTCCATTGCAATATATCACAACTACTATAAAGCTTGTTAATACCAATGCAGCTTGCTTGAAGGTTCAGATAACTAGATCTTATTTAAAATGTTTTTCTGTCAAAATAGGAAAATCTGCATGCACCAAAAGTCAAAGTACAATTTTTTTCAAGCTTGAAAATGTTGCAAGTCAGATCAGATAATAATTGCTACTAAATAAGCCTCATGCTAAGTGCTTTATGTCTTGGAGATACGGTGCCTGGCTTGTTGCGAGTGAGGAAATGGAGGCTTTTTTTTTTTTGGTCTTTTTGAGACAGGGTCTCACCATGCAGTTCAGGCTGGCCTTAAGCTCACTTTGTAGCTCAGTCTGGTCTCGAACTCACAACAATCCTCCTGCCTCAGCCTCCCGAGTGCTAGGATTACAGGCATGCACCCCCATGCCCAGCTAATGGAGGCTTTGAGAATTAGTCACCTACCCATAATTACTGGGACTGAAGAATGAAAGGACAGGGTCTTCTACTTGCCAGGGTCATGCCTGCTCTAGAAAGCTGCTTTTCATCCCTGACTGAGTCAGTGGGGCATATACACCATCACCCCTGAGCTCCGTTGATCTCTGAATCTGATCAAGTGGCCACATTTGTTTCCTTGGTCATTTTTACATTTCCCAAACTTGTGTAGTTTGCTCACAAAGTTTCTGTGCATGCGCGTGTTCTTGGTACCACATAGGACACGCTCTTTTTCCTTTTGTTTCCTATGATCACACCAGTGGGCACAGTGACCTCAGGTTCTGATTTTTCAACACACAAAGCAGCTAGTTTTTCCCTGAAGGGTAAAACCCTTTTTGTATTTTCTAATTTTCTTTTGTAAAATTCCTATAGTTTGGCTATTCCTTCCTCTGTAGAGCTTCCTGAGCATTTAGTATAGAAAAGGAGTATTACCATCTCTAGAACTTTGGATTGGGTAACCATGAGACTGCAGATTCTATATTCCATGTGGGTTCCAGGAACAGTCCTTAAAATTTTATAAGTAGCTGTATGTGAGGAATAACAGTTTTATAAAATCTTGCCTATAAATTTTTAAAAACCTTCAGTCTAGTTGCTTAAGTAATGACTATGAGAAAACTCCTCAAAATATATAGTATTTTATGTTGAATGCCAGCACACTAAAAAATGAAAGCACTGCATATCTCCACCTCGCTGTCTGTGGCGCCCTGTTCGGCAGAAGCAGGGGGTCTGGTGGTTCACAGGGTGGACTTGGCATTCCCAGGCGCAGGTCTGAATCCCGGCTCGTGTGTGATGTGGCGTACATTATACAGTCCTTTTGCCTTCCGTTTCCCTTCTCTAAAAGGGAGAATGATAGTTGCAATAAGGTGAATTTTTTATTTTATGTAAAATAATACATGCAAAGCACAATGTTTAATACTTAGTGGATAATGAAAACTACTTGCTGTCATAAGGTAGAACATGGTCAGTGTGTCCTACTGTCTTGAAGAGATAGCATGTGTCCGTAGATCATCAGAGAACATAATCCTGCTAATAGCATAGTGACTTGTTTAAAACATAGAGATGTAGCACTAGACACAGATTTCTGGTTTACATTGTTGCGTATTATGTTTCTTGAGCCTGCTGTAAACAACTACTACAAACTTGGCTTAAAAATAGAGATTTATTGTCACAGTTTTGGAAACATGTAGTCAAAAAACGAGCTATTGATGAGGCTCCACTCCCTGTGCTCCTAGAAGAGACGGAGACGAGGGTGCTTGTAAGCACCATGACGGCAGACTTCCTGTTTCTCTTCACGTTGTGCTGGCTCCGCTGTCTTGTCCCTGACTGTGTATCTCCCCAGTCGTATTGTTATGGGGCCCATGTTAGTTAGCCTATTACAGCATGATTACTTCTGTAAAGACCCTATTTCCAAGTGTGAGCCAGTTCTCAAGTTTCAGGGATTAGGGACTCAATTCAGCACACATCCAATGTGTGTTCTGTGGTGTTGTCTATAACCTTCAGCACCACTGTTAAATTTCTGTCACTCTGGTGTTATTTATGAACTTTTACCTGGATATTTCAGAATTTGGGTATTTCAGAAATATGTCATGTTTCATTTAGATCTGGTTGTCATCTAGATAAAGATTCTGTCCCCAAACATGCATATGTTTGTTGAAGGCCCATTTTACTATCTTCATAAAGTTCCCCAATTCTAATAAGTTTAAGGGAATCTTCGTAACTTTAAAATTGTAAGGGCTTGGGAGATAGCTCAGTGGCATAAGTGCCTGCCTGGCAAGCACGAGGTCTTGAGCTTGATCCCAGGTACAAAAAGGAAAAAAGAAAAGAAAATTGCAAAGGTAAATAATATATGCTTATTGTGACAATGCCATGATTTATGAAAGCCATCTGTCCCTTGCTTGCTTTCATTTTCACCTTCTCTCATATCACAGTCAGTATTAATAGGCTAATGCCTGTCTTTCTGTGTGTTTCTCCTGCTCAGACATCTTCCAATATTCCTTGTCTTTGAGTTACTTTTACAGAAAGTGAGACTGTGCCATATTTATGACCTTGAGTGCTTCAGGTCAATAGAGAGAACGTTGGTTCTTTTTCAGTGCCAGCTATACATGTGGCATACTGTAACTTTTAAATTGTTCACTTGTGGAAATTTAGTTTGCCATTTTTCTGCTTCCTGCCGTGGGAAGGGGTGAGTAGGGGTGGGACTTGTCTCTTTGTTTTCCTGCTATGTGACTTGAAGTAATACTATTTTTAAAGGAAAGCCCCCAACCTGCTTAGGCACAACGCAGTGCGCAGGGTTTGATCTCTGACATCCCATGCCCCCCCCCCCCCCAGTGTACTGAGGCAGCAACTGAGACTGGGCATGCTGGTGCACACCTGTAATCCCAGCACTCGGGAGGTTGGAAACAGGAGGATCACTGTGAGTCCGATCTGTGTAGTGAGACCCTGTAGACCCTGTACCATATACATAAAAAGCCCCCAAATTTTTCTGATGTAGAAGTGTCAGAAAGGCTTTCACAGCATTAAAAAAAAAAAAAAAAGCCAGCCCACCCACTGCTACTTTTATGCTCTATGCCTTCATTGGGAAAAATGCAGAGGGGACTGGGGACCAGGGCCCAAGCAGGAGCTTCCATGGGATTTGGGAGCATCTTTGAGCCTTTCTTTAATGATGCCAGTTTCACTGGTTTGATGTTGCCATATTCCTTTAGAAAATCAGCCTTCATGTGTCAGATATCTTAGTTCCAATTAGACTGGAAAAGCAGGCTCTTCAGGAAAAATAATTACAGCACAGGAAAGGTAACCTGGATTTTATAGGAACTCCTAAAATGATGGTACCTTCCACTTTACAACAATTTCATGTCTTCATTTGTTGATACGAATATCAGTAAGGCTCCCAGACATTGTGGTCCAGGTGCTAGTTACTGGTAGTATCTCTCATGTAAGCTGGTTGTTGTCAAAGACATTCTAATTGCTAAAGCAAGTCTTAGCAATTCTTGATCAATATAATAAAGCTTGTACACTGCAGTGAACTAGGATAACCTGAGAATTCAGTTGCAGGAAATGAGTTTCTTTGTTTTCATTTTCTGTATTTGGTGCAGGGTCTCACTGCACAGCTTGGACTCAGTGATCCTCCTGTTTCCAGTCTCCCCAGCACTGGGATTACAGGCGTGGGCCACCATGCCAGGACTTAGTCTCCAGCTCATTATGCCCCAGGGTGGGCCGATGCAGCATGTGGGACCAGAAACTGAACCCTGGTCCTTGTGCTTACCAAAGCAGACACTTATTCTGCTGAGCTATCTCACTGGCCCTAGGAAATGAGTTTCTAGATTTATGTATTTTAACTAACGACAAAACAGAGGGCTTCATGGATTTCTTGTATGTGGGACTGGCATGTTTTTATTTTCCACTTCTTAAAAGCTGTTCATGAAAACAAAACAAACTTCAGTTGTACAGAGGGAAATAAAGTGAGAAATAAAGATCTAGAGCTGTTACTTCTAAACTCCAGGGGTAGCTGCTAACTCATCCTAATTTGAACATATATTGTTAAGTAAGAAAGTAAAGATCCTAGAATGTTACATATAGTATGATGCTACATATATTATATAATAAGCTACAATATAAATATTATAAACATATGCTATATGTCAAGATATACACTTACATGCATGTACACTATATATTTAATAAATCAGTATAAAAATAAAGGAGTATATAATGTTCTGGAGTTTTCCCTTTCAATAAGCAATATGACTCAACATATTCTTTATCAGTTCCTCTGGATCCATTATCACTTCTGCCTCTAGTGAGCTGCGGGGTTGTGCCATAGTATGTGTCACCAGTCCCTTACGGATAGTCATTTACATAAATTTCAGGGTTCTGATATTACAACCAATACTGCAAGTAGTATCTTACACAACTATGTTTGTACTGGGAATTGGCAGGCATGGTGGATGCATCTGTAGTTCCAGCTACTTGGGAAGCTGAGGCAGGGGAATCCCTTGAGCCCAGGAATTTGGGCAAGTATGGACAGTGGAGTGAGATCCTTTAAAAATTATACTTCAAATTTTATTAATAATTTATATGGAGCTGGGCATGGTGGCACATGCCTGTATCACTCAGGAGGCTGAAGCAGGAAGATCACTGCAACTTGAAGGCCAGCCTGGGATATATCTATCTATATCTATATCTATATCTATATCTATATCTATATCTATATCTATATCTATATCTATATCTATATCTATATCTAATCTATATCTATATCTATATCTATCTATCTATCTATCTATCTATCTATCTATCTATCTATCTCTCTATATATATATATTGGGATTTGGTCATGCTTCCATTCTCTCTATATTAAAAAAATTGAAATTGTATGTACTTTATTTTGGAATTATTTTAATTTTTCTTTCCATTGTATTTATTTATTTATTTTCATGTATTTAGTACAGGGTCTACAGGCTCTCACTACACAGATTAGACTCATAGTGATCCTCCTGTTTTCAGCCTCCCAAGCACTGGGATTGCAGGTGTGCACCACCACGCCCAGTCTCATTCTAGGTTTCAGCTCACCTTGGGGGCAGGGCCAGCACAGCAGGCCAGGAATGGAATCCCAACCCCTGCATCTGCCTAAGCAGGCACTTTAAACCGCTGAGCTATCTGGCCAGCACTTTCCATTTTAGTCTTTGATCTCTTTGAATTTTTTAGGGGAACTACAACTAAAGCTGCAGTCTACCCTTCTCTCCTCCAGAACCAATTGGTGATCTTAGCATCTCTCGTTAATCTACTCTTTTCTCTCCTCTGCCACTATTTTAAAGCACTTCACCAAATTTACAGTATCCTGCAAATTTAGAACTTTCTGAATTCTGCCTTTGTAGTGATTTTGTCTGCTAATTTGCTAATGTCAAGCTGTTTCAATTACTGTAGCTCTGTAATAAAGTTTGAAATTTGGTAGTATCTCCGTTCAACATTTTTTCCTGACAATTTTTCTGGTCATTGTCACTAATTTATTTTTCCAAGCATGATTTTGTCAACTTTGACTTCTCATATTTGTGTTTTGGCTATGATTGCATTAAATTTATTTATTTATTTATTTATTATTATTATTATTATTTTTTTTTTTTTTTTTTTTGCGGAACTAGGGATTGATTTCAGGCCCTTGAGCTTGCCAGCAAAGTGCTTATTCTACTGAGGTATCTCCCCGGCCCCAATTGCATTAAATTTAGTGTGTGTATGAAGCATATCTTTGTTTTTTGTTTTTATTTTTGTTTTATTGAAGTACAAATACCAATGAAACAGTTTTAAGATACCTTGACAAGATGGATCTGATAAATTAATACATTGCAAACTGTTTTCATAATGTTTTTGTATCATAGAAGATGCATACATGATGTTATACTTACAGATATTATTACACCGTATGTCTCTTATCAGTAAATAAAGAGAGTGTAGCTGCTTGAGTATCCTATTTTTTATACCTGAATTACATCAAAGATTCAATAATTAATACTTTCTACCTTGTTATTTTCCTCATAGTTGTCCATAGTACTAGAAGCTGACATAATATCCTGTCCAACCACCATTAGTGCAAATCTTGCCTCTCATAGAATTAGGTAGAAGCGCAGTGTTATCTATCCCAACTGTACTGTCTATACACACAGATCATGATTCTTCCTTTCTATACCCCTTCCTTTGTCTACACCTGTCAGAGATGGGCATTCCATTGTCATTCAACTAACTTAGGTGCTTGAACTCAACAACATGATCCAACACAGTCCAGGATTCCACAACAATAGTGAGTTATCCGAAGAAGTTGTCGACCATAGCCATTTACAGCTCAACTTAATATTATGGTCCCGCGATGTATACTTCATTTTTATACTTTTCGCTGGATGGTTAAGACCTAGATAGAGCAAGACTTATATACCAACACATGTACTTTATGTTTCTTATGAGGTCAGTGAAGTCCCCTCAGGGTTTATCTTGTTATCCTGTATCTTATTCTGTAGATCCTTTGTCTGTGTCATCCATGTGGATGAGTCACGGCCAATGCTTCACCAGTTTGCTCTCTGTGAGAGCCTGAGAGAAAGTTTTCTCTCCATGTGACTCTCCCCAGGCACACTATGGAACTTGGATCTCTTTCCTCTGTGGCTCCATAATCTCCTTGTTCAGAAAATTTGGAGCTCAACTGAGTTTCATGATGTTGTAGTACAGGTTCTCCTATGTCCTGAGTCTTCTCTGACCTTGAAAGACTAGGGCCAAAATGTTGGCTGGCCTTGTGGCTCTTCTATTTCTCCAACTTTGATCTGTGAACTTAGGTTATTAACCATCCAGAAGAAAAGCTGATTAGTATCCTGCAGCATATGCCATTCACTTTGCCTTATCGGACTCAATTGATTTTAGTTGTTGTTGTACGTTTCCATTTGTATTTCTGCTTTTTGCTTCTTATACTAGGGAGACTATATGATATTTACACATGTGTGTCTGGTTTCTTTCACTTATGAGTGTATGTTCAAGTGGCATCCACTTCAGTATAAATGCTTCAAACTTATCATTCTTAATAGCTGAGTAATACTCCATATATACAAATACCACATCTTTTTTCAACCATTCCTCGTGTGATGGACACTTTGATTGTTTCCAAGATTTTGCTATCACAAATTGTGCTGCTATAAACATAGGTACACATATATCACTATGATACAATGTTTTCAGTTCCTTTGGGAAAATTCCCAGCAGGGGGGTAGCTGGCTTGAATGGGATTTCTAGTCCTACTCTTTTGAGGAGTCTCCACACTGACCTCCACAATGGTTGTACCAGTCTACCTTCCCACCAGCAGTGGAGAAGTGTTCCCTTTTCCCCACAACCTCTCCAACATTTGTTGTTGGTTGATTTCCTTATGATAGCCATTCTTTCTGAAGTGAGAAAATATCTCACTGTTGTTTTTATTTGCATTTCACGGATGACTAGCGGTGTGGAGCATTTTTTCATACATTTTTTCATTTCTTTAATATCGTCCTCTGCGAAGCATGTATTCATCTCAGATGCCCATTTCTGAATTGGGTCTTTAAATTTGAGGGCCCTGTTATATCTTAGTTCACTATATATTCTAGATGGTAGACCTCTGTCTGATTGCTTATTAGTTAGGATTTTTTCAAAATTTGTGGCTTGTCTTTTCACTCTGTTGACAATTTCTTTTGAAGTGCAGAAGCTCCTCAAGAAGAGTTGATCCCAGTTGTTGATTCTTTCAAGTGCTTCCCATGCGAATATATGTTTGTTCATGAACTCTTTACCCACCCCTATGTCTTTAAGAGTTCCTCCTACTTTCTGTTCCAGGAGATTGAGTGTTTCTGTTTTAATGTTTAGATCTTTAATCCATTTTGGCTTTAACCTTTGCATGGTGATAGAGCTGGGTGAAGTTTTAGTTTTCAGCATATAGAAAGCCATGTTTTCCAGCACCGTTTGTTAAAGGGGCTATCTTTGTTCCAGTGAGCTTGTATAGCCCCTTTGTTGAAGATCAGATGGCTGAGTGTGATTGTAGATGCCCCTGCTTCTTGTAATCTATTCCATTGATCCTCAGGTCTATTTTGATGCCAATACCATGTTGATTTTATCACAGTGGCTTTGTAGTATAATTTCAAGTCAGGAGTTGTGATGCCTCCTGCCTTGTCTTTATTGGCCAAGATTGCCTTTAGTATTCTAGGTCGTTTGTGGTTCCAAATAAATTTTAGGAATGATTTCTCTGTGTCTGGGAGGTATGTTGGTGGTAGTTTGATAAGGATTGCATTAAATCTGTACAGCAATTTTGGGAGTATGGCCATCTTCACAATGTTGGTTCTTCCTATCCAGGAGCATGGAAAATCTTTCCATTTTCTGAAATCCTCTACAATCTTTTTTCTTAGGGTGTTATAATTTTCCATGAAAAGATCTTTGACTTCCTTGGTTAAGTGAATCCCAAGGCATTTCATTTTCCACGGTGCTATTGTAAAAGGTATTGTTTCTATTGTTTCCCTTTCAGTGTGCTTGTTATGTGTGTAGAGGAATGCTATTGACTTTTGAGTATTGATTTTGTATCCTGCTATGCTACTGAATTTCCGTATCAGTTCTAGTAGTTTCTTGGTGGAATTTTTGGGGTCTTCCATGTAAAGTATCATGTCATCAGCAAATAGTGATAATTTAACTTCTTCTTTACCTATTCTTATTCCCTTTATTTCTCCCTCTTTTCTAATGGCTGTTGCTAAGGATTCTAAGACTATATTGAATAGGAGGGGTGATAGAGGATATCCTTGTCTTGTACCTGTGAAGCATATCTTTGTAATGATTACTGCATCTTCTCACCCCCGAAGAAAGAACTTTTTAGTCCATTCTTTCAGAGTCACCTGTGAATATTCATTTTTCTTCAAATAAAGTCTTAGTCTTCGATCTATTTGAAAATTTTAGCAGAATAACAACTAGAAATGTCTTACTTCTCCCTCAAATATTTTTTTTACTTTATTTTATCCTCTTTGTTATCTATCAGGTTGTTAGTTCTATAAAGAAAATCTGTTGGTTTTAATGTATAAACAGAGGAAACAACGATTTACTATGATGTCTTCTGGATTTGATTTCTTAAAGGCTTTTTGATTGATCCTCTTAAGTTCCCAGATATACAGCCAGTTATCTGCAAATAATGGCATTATTGACTCTCCCTCTACACTATGGAAATTTATTTTCCATATAATAAATTATTTGTATTGCTCTTACAGAATAAAGAGAGTTGTATATTTTGTTCTGTAATTCACACAGGTTATACATTCTTGTTTTGTTTTGTTTTGTTTTGTTTTGTTTTGTTTTGTTTTGTTTTGTTTGAAACAGAGTTTTGCTATGCGCTTTAGGCAGGCTTTGAACTTAATTTGTAGTCCAGGCTTGCCTCGAGCTCACAGCTCCTGCCTCAGGCTCCTGAGTGCTGGAGTTACCGGCATGCACTATCAGGCCCAGCTAGGTTACACATTTTAAACTGCTTATGACAAACCGTTTATGAATCTTTAAGTTCACTGAATATATTATGATTAGAATTTAAAAAAATAAAATAGAAAATGCCAGAGTATATATTATAAGGATTAATTATGAATATTGTGTTGGCAGGCAGGGGTAAAGGGAGGAAACAGGGAGGGAGAAAATGAGAAGGAATCTGTTAGGCCACAGGGCAAAATTAATTTCTTACTATAGGCTGTGGCAAAAAAAATAAAGGTTTGAAATACATTCATATAAATTATGTCTTTCTGGAACTTGCAAATGCTTTTCCTTTTCCTGGAAGCTGGAGGACTGGCTGCCCTTCTTCCTGGCTGCGTTCTCCCTGACCACTAAGAGGAAGACCAAATAGAATTTTGCGAGCACTGCTGACAGCTCCTCAGCCTTTGGCTGGGATGATAGTGGACAGCTAAAGTTTAGGGTTGAAATCTCGTACCTTCAGCCACATATCCAAGATCCAGAGATCGGAGTCAGCTTGTTGGAAAGACTCAGATAGCAGAGCTGTTTGTTGGATTCAGGCAGTAGAGTGAGTCCCTCAGTGTTACCTTCCTGAGTGATTTCAAATCACTTGCCAAATGAAATGCAAGGATTACAGATCCACAACTTCATTTTCTAACTAACTTTCTGACCATTTAGGTAACTCAGTTTCATAAATAGACGGCAATAGGGGATACATAATCGTAAAATCACTTGAGAGTTATTCAGCCTCTGCATTTATGAATTCACTTGCAAAAATAAAGAGATGTCTCGGGGGCCATAGGAGTAAATGAGGCCCGGCTCTCATCTTTGTGTTGTTGCCTTTGGTTCTGTTCTGTTCTGTTATAATTACCGAGAGACTTGTACATAGTCTGGTATTCAGATTTAATACAAAATGTAGAATGTGCTATAAAACCTCAAACGGGCCAGAACTCTCATTTGTAAACTGACATTCAATAATAAAAGGGTATTTTTTAAATTAAACAATACAGTACATGGCTATCATTTATTTTTATGCCCTTGTATACAGATAACTCCATAGAGTCCAAAGCTATCCTAGGAATTAGTATCTCTGTCATGCCTTTGGCAGTAGGAACGGCCTGGGGCTCACTGCCCTTCACATGACCATGTCTGCTTCTGCCTGTCTGGCCTCCTACTCAACCTCAGCATCTTCTTACCTAAGGTCTGCATCTCCTTACCACAGCCCCTGCCCCTGTCTCCATGGCTCTCCATTCCACAATCTTTAGTTTCTACTACCTGTCACTGCCTGCCTGATAATTTTTCTTTGTCTCATGTTTGACTGTGAAGAAAGGAGAGTGGGGGAAAAGCAGGAAGAGAAAATAAATTTGATTGGTCAAGCTCGCCTCCACTGTGTTTGAGCTCTCTATTTTCCAGCGCATGGGCCACTTTGGCCATCTTGCCACACTCTTGCATTGCCTTCATGTCCACATCCTGGTCATCCCCAGCTCTGCCTCCTCAGTACCTGCATGGCTACAACTGGATGGGGCCCGGGTAGAATACATGGCTGTGCTGACTCATTTCAGATCTGTGGTTACTAGCACCTAGCAAGTCCCCAGTGCTCTCTTCCTCTAGTCTGCTCTTCTAGATGAACATTTTACCCAAGCTTTCTGCTCTCTTCTCTGACCTCAAGCACCTGTCCTTATGCTTAATCTTGATTGATGACATTATTTTAATGAAAAAATAGAAACAATCAGAAGAGAACTCCCATGAGGTCTTAGGACTACATTTCCCATGAACCTACCTATATTTTCTGCTTTCTCCCTGCCTTTTTTTTGGTGGGGGGAATACCAGGAATTGAACCCAGGAACTCACACTTGCCAGGCAGACCCTGAACCACTGAGCTAAATCCCCAGCCCCTGCCTTCTCCTTGCTAACTGTAAGAATAGCCTTCGTTTCTCACCTGCCCAAGCTTTTTTCCTATGGATTAGACTCATGTCTTCCTACTCAGAGCACTATGTTACAGTTCTCCCTGTTCTTGCATCACCGTTTGCCTCCGTCTCTGCTGAATCATTCCCATCTACAGCACACATACCCTTTTGTTTCTCCATATTAGAACATCTTCTGTGGGTGCTCCTTGCTCCTCCTCCTCCTACCCATTTCTCCTTCCATTTCAGCAGGCATCCTTCACATGTTGGTATTGTGAATGCCTTTGGAGATCTGGTGAAATTTCCTTAGTGAAACTTTTTCAGAATAATGTCTTCAGATGCTTCATATGCGATGCAGATTATGAAACCAAGCCACGTGATACTGGAATTTAGTTATCAGAATGACTTTCAATTGTTGCAATATGGCAATGTATTTTTCTTCATTAATACCCCAAACAATCAGAGGAGAATTCCCACGAGGTCCCAGGTCTACATTTCCTATGAACTTACCTATATTCTCTGCTTTTTCCTCTGCTTTTTTTTTGAGGGGGGTCACTAGGAATCAAACACTTGTGTTTAGTATGAAGGCAAACAAAAGTTACATTTTATTTCTTAAAATAAAAACAAATAGTATCATTGCAAATATCCACTCCAGTCGTCACTTCTATCCATGCTTTAAAAGGTTTTGCAAGTTTACAAGAGTTAAGAAATCTTTATTGTTCTGCTAAGTTTAATGCAGTTTAAACAATGGCAGCCACCTTTTGCAAGTACTGATGATCGAGCCATTATGGATATAAAAGGAACACTGGAAGGCCATCGTGTGTTCTGAGGTCCCAGCGTGCACCTGGGCAGACGGATCTCTGGACATAGCATGCCCAAAGCTGGCCAGCCGCATTCGTCTCAGCACCCGTGGAGCAAGAGAGCCAGACACGGGAGCAACAGTGACAGGAGCACCCTGCAAGTTTGAAATAGCAGTGAACATGGTGTTTTGAGATTTCTGTAGCAACTACAATGGGATATTAAGATATCTACAATTTCTGTGGGCTGTAAAGTAATAGACACCGCAGATACTGTGTTAGAGAACTGCTGCAAAAGAAGCGCCCCCTTTCCTAGCCCTTGGCCCTTTGAGTCACTCTGGCCTCTGCCTTCCCCTTCTCGCTTGTTCTCTTGAGCCCACTTTCCTCGGGCTTTTGCCTCCTTACCAGGATCACTGGTGACTTCTGTGGCACTTTGGTCAAGGATCTCACTTGCCCTAGCAGCAATATTTAAGTCGATCGTTCTTGGTGTATTTTCTTCACTTGGCTTCAGGGATACAGTTTCTTGGTTTTCCTCTGGCCTTTTAGGCCCTGAGCTCTTAGCTATCTATGATAATTCATTTCCTGATTGCAAAATCTTAGAGTGAACCAGTACTCATTGCTTTCCTTGTCATTGCTTTCTATCTATATGCATTTTTTTCTCTCTTATCCAGTTCTGAGGCTTTAAATACTCATTATATTCAGATACTCCAAAACTGTAACTTCAGTCTCAATGAAGCTCCTGAATTCCAGCTGCCTCCTTGTAGTCTATTTAGTTGTCTGATGAGCAAGCCAGTTTATTATGGACAAATCTGGGTTCTCAGTGCTTTTCCTAAACCTGATTTGCTTGGCATCTTTCACAGCTCAGCAAACGGCAGCCACATTTTTCCAGTAGTTTAGGGCAGATATCTTGGAGTCCTGTCCACCTCTTCCTTCTCGGACATATCACATGCAGTCATGTGATATCAGCAATTCGTGCATTTTTTTTTTTTTTATGAGCAGAATAGATTTATTGAGGGAAAGAAAGTTCCTGTCCGAGAGAGGGACAGGAGGGGGGCCTGAGCATGTAGTTCCCCCCAGAAGCTGTCTCTTCCAGGGACTTTTACAGAGGAAAACCATGTGGTACAGCGGGCCTAAGGTGGTAAAGACATGGAAACTCACTTAGGTGGATAAGAGGTAGGAAACAGAGGTTGGTTACCTAAGCAAGTCCCAATTCAGAATTTATGAAAGAAAAGCAAACTTATACCTCTGCCCAATGATCTCGGTGGGACTCTCCAAAATGATACAGGGAGAAAAACTGATCTCGGGTGGGTGACCTCCAAACGATAGAGGGAACCTCCAAATGACATAGAGAAAAACGATCTCTGGACCTGACTTATACAAGTTCGTGTTCTCTAAAACTCAAGAATGAATTTTAGGAACAAACAGAGGTTATGAGCAGAATAGATTTATTGAGGGAAAGAAAACTCCTGTCCAAGAGAGGGACAGGAGAGGGGCCTGAGCGGGTAGTTCGCCCGACATTTTCTACTACCTCACACTCAGCCCCTGATGTGAGTCTCCAGGCCCCTGCCTTAGAATATCTCTCCAGACTCATCACCCTCTCCTTTGTGTTTTTAAATTTGGGAGTTTTGCAAGTTTTACAAACAACTCCTCCACTCTGCTGAAGAAATATACCTAATCATATTCAAAATATATGCTATTCCTCAGTGATAGATGTCTTCACTTGAGTTGCTTATGGAATTTATTCTGCAGCAAAATTATAAGCTTGATAGGACTTAAATGCAGCTCTATAAGTTTGATGACCTTATAGACAGTTTTTTTTTAACAATTTCATCGTAATTTAAGGAGATTATTTCTAAGAAGTTATTTCTAAGATATTATTTCTCAAAAATTATTTCAGAATTATGACTCACTTTCCTCATAATAAGGCTTGTATTATTTCTGTTTACTGACTGCCAGGTTCACAAAATGTGTTCACTGGGAGCCTGTCTACTGCTCACTGTCTTTTATGTTTTAATAATTTTATTATTAAAAAATAATAAAATGCCACAAAGAGCATTAGAATACAGGTAGCCTCTTAGCAATTAAGTCATTTGTTCACTAAACACTATTGAGTGCTTTCTGTGTGCCAGGTACTCTGAATTTCCTCAGGGAGATCAGAGAAAAAGGAGGAAAGTGGTTGTATGTGCCAGCTAGAACAGGAGCACAAATGATGGTACTTATAGCTCAGACTGCGGAGTTTGTCCTGAATCATCATCTGAGATGGTTAACAAAGTGATGTGATCTTAGTCATCAGGTGTAGAAGGCACTTGTTCTTACCACATCTCAACTCCATCCTAAAGCATCGTTGGCTTGGAGTTTTAAAGGTGGAAAAGTGGGTATCATATGTGTTATAAATGCCCTATGTTGGAAAAGTATGAGCCTGCAGATTCCAGAAAGAAGCATCTGCTCTGCAACTTCCTAGTTATTCCAGATCTCTCTTACTCATTTAGTGATTGAGAAAATTTTTCAGGAACTCCTATTTTATTTATTTATTTTAACTTTTTGCAAAGCTTTATTCGAGGCGCTCAGTCCTTCTTGGCAGCTGCCTTCCTCATGGCAGCCAGCACATTGCTCAGGTCCTCACACTTCCTCTTGGTGTGGATGTGCGTCCCCACCCTCTTCTTGATGAACTTGAGAGCACGTTTGTCCTTGGAGACCTTGAGCAGCTCCATGGCGTGCTGCTGGTAGGGGGTGAAGCCGCACACCTCCCGGATCATGTCCTGCATGAACTTGTGTTTGGTGAGGCGTCCATGATGGCGGCTATGCCTCAGTTTGCTCACATTCTTAGTCACCTTGTGGCCCTTGCTGAGGCCCATGGCCATGGGATAGCGGAGGGCATGGCTACTGTCTTCAGTGGTTGCTGTGGTGGAAGGCAGGAACTCCTATTTAAAAGTTTCACATTATATGCATTTTCCATGAATATATATATATATATATATATATCCATATATATCCATATAGTTTAGGAGCTTTCAAAGCAGTACACATACGTATAAGGCACATAGATATGTGTAATATACCAGAGCGTTTCAAAACTAGTCCCCCAGAGGAGATGAAATGAAAATTCATTGATCATTTTTAGGAATTACAAAATATAGTATACTGCTAAAGTATGTAAAAGTATCACCTTGCTGTAATATTTTCTAAAATTAGGGTACATGGAACCCTGAAATAATCTAATCGTCTTTATTTTAGTTATGAGGAAACTTCACATCACCAATTTAGGAGTGAAGAACTTTCCTTGAGTGACCAAACTGACTCATGGGAGGATGAGGAATCACACCTCAGTTTTTGCCTCAGTCTCTTTCAGTCTGTAAACATGATTTCATTGGATAATGCTTAAAAGCAATAGGATTTCATAAGCCAATCCATGCTTATCTAGCCAAGGGTTTATATATATATATGTGTATATATATATATATATATATATATATATATATATATATTCCCCCCCCCCAAACACAGGTGATTCAACTCAGGCCCTTGCACTTCCCAGGCCATCTCCCCAGCCCCAAGAGTTGATATTTTGCACTTAAAGAATGAAATGTCAGCTAGCCATCATCCTGGCCTTTGACCAGGACACCTCCACTATCATGCAGGGGCTGCCACAGGAAGGCCAGATGCATAACTACAGCAGTGCACAAGCCAGGGGTCATGGGCTTCGTGCCAAGACCAGGCAGCAAAACGTGGGAGATAAGATCTGGACAGTAGTGCATAGAAAGCCAAACTGGTCTATAAGAGAACTGAAACATAAATAAAGAGCAAGATGCAATGTCATGGCTTTTAGGCACACTGTCTCCTAAGGAACTGAGAAGACGTGAGGGTGAGGGCCTGTGGTAAGGTAACGATGGCCTCTGGAACTTGAGGAGCTGGAGTTTGGTTCATTAGAGAAATCATAGCCATTCAGGTAGAGGGGACAGACACACAGCCTGGGCCTTATCTGCAAATGCATTTGTTTAGTAAAAAACAGTTGTTATTGTTTTGGGTTTTTCTTTTATATTAATTGTGGGCAGGTCACCTGTTGTCTCACACCCACTCAAACAACCCTTTGAGCCTCAGCTTGCTATTTCTTCAGAGTTCTAAATATTACATAGGTTGGCAGGGAGAAAGAACATTTTTTTTTTTTTTTTTTTACATAAACTGGTAATCCTTATAGTCTCACAGATATGGATGTGGATAAATTCCAAAATGAAGTCATTTTTCAGTGGGATAAATCAATAAACCTTGGGTATGGGCTAGATTTAGTCCTTGAGAAATCTACTCAGTATTTTATGAAACTGACTTGGAAAGTTCAGAAGGTCTCAAAAATAATGGAATGGAAATAAGATTTGTGATCTCCAGCAAGTTTGTGACCCCAAAAGTTACAGTTGCCTCAGTAAATATCTATTTGAAAGTTCTGATCATCAGGGAACTCTAGATTATGTACTCTAAAAGTCTGACAGTGAAAGCGTCATAAATCTTATAAGCCCTCGCCCTTGCACAGCGAAAATTTTACCTAAACTTGTAGTAGGCAGAAAAACAGATCCATATATGAAACCCTGGAAACTGAATTTGTTGGTGTCATAGTCTATTTTTTGTTGCTATAACAATATACATGTGTGGCTGGGGAGATGGCTCAATAGAATAAGCACTTCCCTGGCAAATGCAAGGTCCTGAATTCAAATCCCCTGTTCCTCAAAAAAAAAAAAAAAAAGAAAAAAAAGAAAACCAGAATACATGAGACTGAGTGTAAAGAAAAGAGACTCATTTCAGCTCTCAGTGGCAGAGTGTGCGAAGTCCGAGGTCTGGTGCTCCCATTGGCTTGTGTTCTCGTAAGTGCCTCCTGTTGGTACAGCTCATGGCTGAAAGCAAAGGATTACATGATGAGAGAGAAAACAGTATTAAACTGACAAACACGAGTTGCTTTTATTTTCTTTCATTTTACTTTCTGTTTTTTAGACAGTGTCGGGCTGTATAGTTTATGCTGGCCTTGAAATCCCTATGTAGCCCAGGCGCATCTCAAGCTCTCTGTGATCCTTCTGCCTCAGCCTCCCAAATTCTGAGATTACAGGCATGCACCACCACAAATGGCTTCACAAATTGGTCTTGTAATGCCCTGCAGTACTGGAGCTAATCAAGTTCTATGAAAGGAAGACAACACCCATGGCCCAGTGCCTCCCACTGGAATTCAGGTTTTAGCCCATGAACTTCTACAGTACTCAAAGCGTAGCAGTGTTTGTTTTTTGGGTGGGATTAAGATTGCTTATGTGATGATGACCTTGAGATTATCCTAGATGACACAGTAAACTCAACATCTCCAAGGCCTCCTATAGTTAGGATCTAAAATATCCTCCATAGGATACTTTAGGTCTTCATAGGAAAGGTTTGGTCCTCAGGATGGCATTTTTGGGATGTAATGGGGAATTTAAAAGGTGAGGCCAGGGGAGAGGCTTTTGGTTATTGGAGGCTGTGTTCTGCAAGGGGAGAAGGGACTACAGATGCCTGGCCTTCTCTTTTTCCTTCTGGCCGTGAAGAGAGCAATTTGGCTCCACTACAGGCTCCACCATAATGGGCTGCCTCATCTAGCGTAGGGGGCTACTGTGATGACCATGGCTAACATCTCCAAAACTGTAAAGCAGAATAAGAGTTTTTCTCTTTATAAGTTTATCTCAGGGATTTTGCTACAGTAGTAGAAAGATGCCTAATACAGGTTCCCTGCAAGTAGAAGAGGGGCACAGAAGAAAAGCAACCAGAGGCGTAGCAGTGTGAGAAGAAAAGCAGGCAGCCTGAAGGACCAAGAAAAATTCCCTAGGCTCCAGAACATGTCTATCACCTTGGTTTTAGCCAGTGAGCTCCACTGTGGACTTCTGACCCAAGAACTGTGAAAAATTAATGTGTATTGGTTTAACATGTTCACTTGGGGCCGTCATTTGTATGTTGTATCTTGTGGAGGCTTACTCCACCAGCAGTCCAAGTCACCTGCTGGGACAGTAATGCATGTGCTACTGGTGGGTCAGGTGGTGGGAATGTATTAAGCCTCAGAGTTAATGGTCATTTGTTACAGCAGTGGTAGGAAACCACTGTGCCCTGTGCTGAGGAAAGGGGGAGTGAGTCAGGACCAAGTCAGGGCAGCTCATTTACTGTCATTCGTGTTGTTCACACAAGAGTCACTGTTTCATGATTATAATTTGATGTTTGTGACAGTACTCACTTTAGGTGAAGAAATTAGGTCTTGGTTCCAAAGGATACTTTTTGTGAAGATCTTTCAACTTTCTAAAGTTGAAATAATAATAATAATAGCCCATAATAACTGGCCTTTTAGTACTATTCTGCCTGTCAGTTATGATCATAATTATAAAGCATAGTTGCATGTTTGGATGGAAATTCTTTTTTGGTAAATAGAAAACCAAGTTACAAATTATATTAAACCACTGGATACCTGAGGTTACTACAAAGACACCAAATTGGTGAAGTAAAAAATAGTGATATAAATTAAGGGTTTTTTTTTCTTTCAGTATTTGGGATTGAATCTAGGGCATGATCTATTGAGGTATACATTTACTCTTTCTCTGACTTTTGAGGCAAGGTCTTGCTAAGCCACTGAGTTGCCCACGGTAGGTTTGAGCTTGCTGTCTTCCTGTGTCAGTTTGGTAAAGGGCTGGGATTATAGCTATGTGCCACCATGCCTGGCTAAAATGAGGTTTTGTTTTTTTAAAGTTGTTCTGTTTCTGTTAGTATTTAGTGATACCTAATAATTTCTAACAATTTAGAAATTATTATGATACTTGGTATGACACTTCCTGGGTTCTCATGATAGGATTACCAAAAATATAGGTGGAGCTAATTGTAAGGTATTAATTTGGAAAGTGCAACCATTGCAAAATGGACTTGTTACTGGATTTCTCAGGTGTACATCATGGTACTCAATTTGATAAGAACTGAGTCTTGTCTACAGTTTCCAGGATATACTCCAGTTTTTAGTTTTGTGTGGAAGAAAATTCAGAGTCAAGTAGTTTTTTTTCTTGTTTTTGTTTCCAAACTTGTACAAAAATATGCCTCCTTTTGATCTGGTTTTAGTTTTTCTTTTGGCACAGCTAGATTCTAGTTCTTAAAGCTGTGGGAGAAGGACTGATGTACAAATTAAGGATGAGGAAGGAGGAACCAGTGCGGCAGATTAGAGCCTAGGGTAGATTTAAGAAGGCACTCAGTTTCTGGAACATCAGGAGCCATGCCTGTGCCTTCCCAGACTCTGAAGATGAGTGCCACCTTAAACGTGAGGCATGCATGCCTCCATATATATGGTACCCAAGGCCTCACTTGCCCTAATAGCCTCAGCCTACTAGGCTGAGTGAGAGCATAGCCAGTGATAGCTATAACAAGAGCTGTAAGCTTGCCTCTAGCTTGGAAGTCAGGATTTATCTTAGGACACTTCACCTATAACAGACTGTCGCTCTTTGGCAAGCTCTGGACAATCAGAGGGAATTCATGAGTCTAAGTTAAATGGCTCCAGATCAGTCCAGAATTTGGAGAGCCTCTCCCCTGCGAAGCGTGCCTTGCAAAGCTCCTCCTATCAAGGTTCAAGGCTCAGCCTTCAGGAGAGCCTGACCTCACGGTGGCTGCAATTCAAGTTACACCACCATGTGGTACAGAATTTCAGCGAACCAGGATTAATTCGGCCCTCCTGTAATGCTTTTTCATTTTAGGAAATGCTTTTCAATTCTTTTTATTTGAATTTATTATCTACAAAGAAAAACATTTTGAATGTCACAGTATCTGTACATGGAGTGGTGATACCTTGAATTTCCGGACACTACCTTTGCTAGTGCTGACAGTAGTGTACAGAGTCACTTGCATGCAGTGCTTGTGCTCCATGGTGGAGACGTTATATAGGATTCTGGAAAAATAACTCAAGCTCTGCTACATAGCAGCATTCTGGTATGGTTTATGCATTTGTGGGATGGCTTCTGGAGTTTGTGATTGATCATAGTGCGTTGGATGCTGCACCTGCCCTGGGTCAGGTAATTTGCATTATAATGTAAGGAGGGAAGAGAAGTTAGCTGCCTGAGCTGCTGCCACTCCTCCTTTGGCTCTCTGCTCTTTGCCACTGCACTGAAAGGCTGCCCTCCACCATGTGCCGCTCTGCCTTGGAGCCAGCTGAGCATGGACTGAAACCTCCAGTAATCGGGAGCTAAATGAACCCTTCCTTCTTTCATTTTGAATGTTGGATATCTGTCCCAGCAAGAAGAAAAGATTAACTGAGACACATGCCCATAGTTCGTTGACCACTTGTCCTACAGTTTTGGGGGTGGGGGAGATGTCTGCACGCACCATAGCCCCAGGATTGGTAGATGATGTTCTGTCTAATTGTGGGGTCTGGAGCCAGGGAACATCCACGTGGTTGTGTAACAGTGAAAGCTCTCTGGTCAGGAAATGGTCTTATTAGAAAGGAAAGCCCTCTGGAGCCCAGGGTAGGTATCATCCTGTTTTCTTACAAAGCTCAGCCAGGTTTCTGCTAAACCAGCAAGAGTAGAAAGAAAATAGGTCCCTAGAGCCACCCCAATTTGTCTTTCACCAGCCACAAGTTCACTGTTCTTTTACCTGGTTGTAAGCACTTTGGGAAGAAATACAGAGTAATATGGCTCTTGGCGACTTTCATGGATGGTACTCTGGCTGCGTTGAATATTTAGCACTTGTTTAATCCCTAAATGACTGAAATAATAGACCTCAGTGCTGAGTGTCTGCTGTATTAAAATAATAAATAGTGCGTGCTTCTGTGGCAACTTGAAATCATGAGACACATCTCTGTAATGGCAGGCTACATCTTTTGGCAGAGAACAATCAGTACATATGTTTGAGGGTGGCTGTTGAATCTTTATGTGGAAATTGGTAGCACCCTTTTCCCCCAGTCCTTTTCACTTTTGTTTTAAAACATTTGTTTCTACCATATTGAGAGGAGGAGTTAAGACAAAAGACCTCTAGTTGTCAGTGCATTGGGGTTTTCAGCCAACTTTCTCTTTGATGCCTGTTTATGGGTAGACAGAGCACGTGGGAAAAGAGGTTTGGGGGTAAATTACACTATTCATTTCAGAAGGTTTTTTTGCACATATCTGGTATTGATAATAACAGAAGTCATCATCCTCCTCATCATGGCTAATGTTTTTGAACGTTGATTGTGTGTTTGCATTGTGATGAGCCCTTATTTAGTCATTAATCTTACGTGGCAGTTATTCTTTCTAGACCATTCCCAGCATTTTCCCAGGACCCAGTGTGCTAGCCCCAGAGTGCTTTCAGGTATTTGTTTTCTGATTGTGCTCCTTATGCCATGGAAGCTGTCATATGCAGGGATGGATCCATTCCCAAGAGCCAAACAGGTCTGGTCTGGGTATTCCTGAAGTTGTCGAGTTGGCAGTCATCGTTTGATCTATTACAATTCCCTAGTAGGGAGCTATTCTGGATACTCATAGGGCTGTGATTAAATTCAGCCTATGCACATTCCTTGACATCCTTTGGATGGGAGATCCCTGAAATCAAGCATGGCTATGGGTGCCAGAAGGGACCATGGAGGGTCTACACTCCCATCGCCTGTCCAGGTTGGGCTTCACTCTAAATGACCATTACAACCGGAATAAAAGCCTCTCTCCTTCATCAGGCAAATGATTTAGATTCTTTATGCCTTAAAAATGGTCCCTGTGTCACATCTACTTTCAAACTCTCTGAAGTGCTTGTTTACCATCTCTCCTTAAATATACTGTTTTCAATCTTATAGGCCTGGGGACACAGAAATTAGCAACAAATGAGCTCCCAATTTTCTGTTGTTAATGCCCTGTGCACCTGGAAAGGCCTTTGGCTGAAATCAGAGTCTTTCCTGGTGCCTTTGTTTCTGTCCCTCGCTGCCCTTTCTCCCCAGCCCCTGCCTGAGTTTTGACAGCAGCAAATGCCCATGCCATCCTTGCCTTTCCTTCCTGTAGCTCTTTTTTTCTGAGACATGGCACCAAGCTAGGCTTCAGGACAAAAGCCTCTTAAACAAGACTCAAGAACTTTTGATCCACCTGTGACCCCTTTGAAAAATCAACTCAGGACACCCTTTGTTACTGGTTGTCTTATTTGCTATTATCCTACCTCAGGTTCTTTTATTTGGAAACTGTGTTCTGATCTGATGGATATATTCTTAGCCTGCATGAGTGTGTAGTGGTGCCATCATCTGAGGCAGGACTGGACTTACTGTGCTCTCCCTGGCTGGCCAGGAGGGAAGCCGGCAGCCAGTCCATCACACATGGATGGAGCAAATTGAAAGACCAGGTTAGAGGCTTGAGTCACCTCTAAAGCAATTTTTCTTCAAAATCAAGCCTGTGTGTCATTACTAAAAGTATATCCTACGGGCTAGGGAGATAGCTTAGTAGCATGCATGCTTGCCCGGCAAGCACAAGGACCTGAGTTCAATCCCTGGTTCCACACACACACACACACACACACAAAAAGTATATTCCTAATGCATTGTTGTAGCCTGAGTTCTCTCTTGGGACAGAAATGGGGCATTTGTGGGAAATGTGATAACGACTGGAGTCTTAATAAAATGCTAATGCCAATGTTTTAGTTATGGCCCATGCTATGGACATGTAAGGAGCTAATGCAAGGGAGAACTGGGGGAGGGTGTAACAGAAATCTTGGTCATTCTTCAGAACTTTTCAGTAAATCTAAAGTTATTCCAAACTAGAAATTTATTTTAGTATTTTTCTGTAGCATAGTTTTGATTACTTCTACTTCCTTGACAGTCAGTGTATTAAGGATTTGATTCAGGAAACAATATTAACACAAAACACAGCTTTGCTACACACAAAAGAATTATTGAGGCTACAGCTCATCTATATCTCAATGAAAGCATTTCATAGTACTTTAGTTTTCTTGGTTGTGCCTAGTCTCCCTGTCATTTGTTCTCTGCTTGTCCATAAATTATTTACTCATTTATAGGTTGTCTCAGTTAATAAACATCTATAAATCCAAGTATTTAGCTTAACTTTGAGGAATAGAGAGATGAATAAAACATGGCTCCCACCCTGCAAGGCTGTCTGAACTGGGGAGAGTAAACATACAGAGACAAGATGGAGCTATAAATAATGTAAGTGTAGCGATCACAGCCAGCACACGCAGCAGACTGATTGGAGACCAAGGGCACCGAGAGGGGACTATCAGCGAAAGCTCCCCAAAGGTGACTCATGTCTTCTTTAAGCATGAGTAGGAGTTAGGATGAAAGTGCTGAAGACTCACGTCAGGGCGAGAATTGACTGTAGGTGGTGCATTCAGGAAACCAGGGAGCCAGCTTAGTGCAAGGGCCCTGTTGTGGGCAGCTGAATTAGATAGAAATATTATAGGCAGTCAGACAGGGCCAGGCCCTCAAAGAGACAAATTGGAAGACAAGGTGACTTTCAACTTGGAAGAGACAGACTCCCATTGGGGCCACATCTCAATATCAAGAAAAAGAGGAAACACAGCTACATTCTTTCCTAGGGATGGGCATGGGAGATTGATATTCTAAATAGGTATCAATCACCTTGAAAGAGCTCAAATGGGCTGTAGCCCAACCCCCAACAGGAAGAGACCCTGTCCCATATTCATGCTGGCTTGCTTCTTACGTGACTCACTTCCCCATTTGTTGTTGGATTTAGTCAATTTTACCTGAGCTATGGTGCTTGTAATCTCATTGGTTGACCATAGTTTTGTCCCACCTCATGCGCACCTAAGCGAGTTTCCGTATCTTCCACCATCTTAGACCTGCCTCACCGCATGGTTTTCCCTATAAAAGTCCCTGGAAGAGACAGCTTCCCAGGGACCACCCACTTGGGACCCCCTCTTCCTGTCTCTCGGACAGTAGCTTTCTTTCCCTCAATAAATATATTCTGCTCATAACCTCCCTTTGTTCCTAAAGTTCATTCTTCAGTTTTAGAGAACGCAAACTTGTCCCAGGTATCTTCTCAGTTGGGAGGTCAGTGTGTTTCTCCCTGTGTTATTTGGAAGTTCCCTGTATCAGCACCATGCAGGGGCACAATAAGTAGAGAGCAAATGCAGTGAGATGAAGCTGGGAAGGTAGACAGGAGTTACTTCAGAGCCCTGAAAATAAGGAAGACCTTTCGTTGTTCAATGAAACCCTTTAAATCACAAACAGATGAAAATAGCAGAGTAAATGATGGAAACCAGAGCACTTCCCTTTATTCCCATCAGTTACAGTGGCTTAGGCACTTCCTAAAAGTGTGGCCAGCTCTGAAGACGGTCTTGCCCCAAAAGGGATTGGTGACTTTTACAGATAGATTACTCAGGCACTGATCCTTTGCCCTTATAGCTGGGAACAGTGGTTTATTTTTAGAATTTGTTTAGGGAATAAGGCTCTATCATTTCTGTTTGAATAATAATGTGTTAGACAGTGATTTTCACTCTGCGACAGAAAAAGATAAATCTTTTGCTTTTATTCGTAGGACAACACATGTCTTGAACTGCTATTTTTAAAACTTGTGATGAAATATGAGTTCTTATCTAAGAAGCTGATGAGTTGCTCTTTCCTAATGTTTTTATACTATTTATTCAAATTGCAACTAAAAATAAAAATGTGGGTAATTTTTATTTTAAAGATTAGAAAAAAAAGCACAATGGTATAAAATTTCAAAACAAGATTGTAGGAGAGTAACAACATGCACTGTGTGTTGTTATCTTCCAAGAAGTTGCTCATAATACAAGATCTGGGCATGAAAAAAATGATCAAGCAGTGTAGGCATGTACCTATTCTTTCAATGAGCTGATAGCAATTAGTAGTATATCTACCTTAAGTATCGAGTACAGGGTGGTTCCTTTCCCCTCTCTTCTGTTCTCCTTGTCCCCATTCTGGTTTTTCTTTTCCTTTTGAGCATCTGGGTAATTTGTATTGATGTAGTTTCCATTAATTCTTTGAAGGAAAATGCTAGCGTTTACATTTTCGATCTGTTGTAATTCTTGGAAGTTACTGCGCAGGTAGATGATAATGTGTGCCAGTGTGTGTGTGTTTGTAGAACGAGATAGCTGCTTTTGCAAAACTAAATGGAATCTAAGGTAGACTCTTGAGTAAACATACTTAGTGGCAATGTGGCTGCCACAGACGATGACTATGAACTTCATGTGAGATGGTGAGTTCAAATGATGCCTGACGATCCCCATTTCCAGAAGGTGAGTGCGTCTTGCAGTGCGGGCCCCCTTGCCTTGGCTTGCTGGTGGGCTTCTAGTACCACTGAGCATCTGTTCCTTGCTGAGCCTTCAGCCAGGGCCATTTCCAGGGCTATAAAGAATAATCACTCGTTAGCTAATGCTGGTGCCTTGATAACCCAGCTGATCCTTGAAAAAATAAGCTGAATCCAGTTCTACATTGAAAAATATCAAAATACATTTGTCAATGTGATAATTTTCTTTAGGCCTCAGTTACAGAGAATATGGAGTCTATTAAAGTTTGGAAAAGGTATGCTTGACTCTAGCAATCAAATTATCCTTTTTAATTTTATTTTATTATTTACTTATTTATTTTTCTGTATTTTAGGGAAGGGTCTACAAGGTGTTCAGGGTCTCACTACTAGATTGGACTCCTAGTGATCTGCCTGTTTATAGCCTCCCAAGTGCTGAGATTATAGGCGCACCGCCATGTCCAGTCTTAATTGCTGTCTCAGTTGAGACAAGGGGAAGGGCCAGCACAGCAGGCCTGGGGATCAAACCCTTAGCTCCTGCACCCACTTACAGGTGCTGTAATCCACTGAGCTATTTGGCTGGCCAAAAAAAAAAAGATTATAAATTGTTCTCTGTTGCAGAGGGAGTTGGATTTTTAGTTTGAAAGACAAGTGCTCATAGGAGGAACGTGTTTAAGGTAGGGGTACTATGCATTTTATATAATGAGAAAGTAAATTGAAAATACAGTGTTTTAGCAAGTGGAGAGACGATGGGTGACAAGCAATTGGTGGTGAAGACTTCAGTTTGGGAAATGAAATTATTATAGGCATACTAGGTGTGGTCCTGAGGTTTTTGTTATTCCTTTCTCTGGAGAATAGTTTGACTGTTTTAGGTTCATCCATAGTCAGCCTGTAGTCAGCCTATGAGACCATATCTGGCATGCACTCGAACCTGTTAAGGGACAGACCACCGGGCAAGCTAGAGCTTGGTCATACTCCTTTGGGTCCAGAATACAGGGAGAAGTGATAGCAGTCAGTTCTCCTTTTGGGAAAGTACATGTTCTATTTCACAATGTTGCAGTGCCAGATATTGCATAGGTCTCACGGGCTGCTTCTCTTTTTCCACACAGCTAAGCAGTCCTGAAAGTCAAAGAAATTCATTTATTCCAATTTTGGTCCTTTGATTATTTCTAGTACTGTCTTCATATTGAGTTTGTCAGTTTACTGATTTATGGGATTCTAGAAGGTTTTTTTTTTTTTTTCCATCTATATAGTCAGTAAAGATAACCAGGAGCTTGAATAACATCACTTTTTAAACTTTTTTTGGCAGCTCTGGGAGTTGAGGCAGGGTGTTTGCACTCAGACTCTTCTCACTCAAATTTTCAGACAGGCTCACTGAATTACTGCATTGCCTAGGTGGACTTTCAACTTGGAATCCTTCTGGCTCAGCTTTGGAGGATGTTGGGATTACAGTCTGACACCACCATGCCCAGCTAATATCACATTTCTTATGACAGTAACTAACAAGGTAACTGAAACTAACATACTTTTAGTCTTTGTACATTATTTAGTTCTTGTTCACAATGGATCATTACTTGAATTTATTTGGCTGTGAGCCGAAGTTGAGTAGCACAACATCTGCCTGGCAGGTGCAAGGTCCTGAGTTTGATTCCAAATACAAAAAAAAAAAAAAAAAAAAAAAAGGAAAGAAAATGATTGGCTAAGGAGTAACAGTGGTTATATTTCAGCAGCTGATACTAAAGATACCACTTTTTAATAAAATTTGTGACAGCTGGAGGAATTCCCTGTTGCACATGGAATTGGAAGTGCTTAACTACCCAATTAATCCTGAATGTATGGGCTCAGTGAAACACAAAATTGTATCTGCTTGTGCAGTGGTGGTTTGGAAAAGCTGAAGGCAAGCATTTTTCTCTGCTCAGTGCAACCCTGAATGGCTGGTAAAATGCTATCCATTTGTAGGAGTAATGCAAAAAAGCTGTGTTTTCCTCTTCCTCCTCTTTCTGCTTCCTTCCCTACACATACCAGTTGTTATGCCTATCTTGTGCCAAGACCACATTGAGGGAATAAAGATGAAAAATGTGCACTCCCAGCCCTTGTAGTTATTGCCCGAAAAGTAAACAGCCCTACGTGCAGTTACATCATAGTTGGTAGATGATGTAGAGTTTGGCAGTTACAGAAGAAATAAGAGTAGCAAACCTGGCAAAGGCATCAGAATGTTTTCTGACAGCCCACTGTGTGCTTCACACTGTAAATGACATGTTTTGTCCTGATCTTAAAGTAAATGAGAGACATTTTCTTATTTTTGTTCTAACCAGATTCTTATGAGTGAGAGAAATAGGACAAGGGCCTTAGGTTGATTTAGTTCATATTTATATCAATTGTTTATATATATATATATATATATATATATATATATATATATATATATATATATATATATATATATATATATATTACTCCATGGATTACAAACTCAGTGTTCAAAGACAGAGTTATGCCAAACCATGGCCCAGGAAACTACTATATTTCTTATCTGGAAATTTCCAAGTGGCTGTAGTGCTTCAAGTCAGGAATTAAAAATTTCCTGTCTGGAAAGAGAAACTATTAACTGTTATTTTAACCAGATAGCAGTAGCCAAGGTTTCAAAAGAATTATCTGTGTAGACATCTACGTAATGGAGGAAAATTTTATTCCTTGTACATAAGATAACATTTGCTAACAATTACTAGTTTTATTTTTTTAAAAAAAAAAACCTCTGTTCTCACCTCTTTCTACAAAATTGTTGAGGTGGCTTAGAAATAGTCAAAGTCACAAAAAGTTACTGACAGGCAAAGGATTCAGATTGAAGATTAGATAGAAATACAGATTAGCATAGAAGATCCTGTTCTGGGGAGAAGTTCTGGGCTTTCTGGTGGCTGAAATAAAACCCACAACATAATTACTTATAGGTGCCCTGTTGTCCAGAGAGAGAAAACATCCCAAGACAGATAACAACATAAATGTATTATTTATAACACAAGATTCTAACATTTGTGATGAGTTCTTTTTCACTTAGTCATTTAGGTAGTAGACTCAGCCTTCCATTTTTATTTTTTCAGTCTTCTGTGTTTTGAAGAACCTTCTCACTGGGGCATTTTGCCAGTGTAGTGAAGTGCTTCCGAGGTGCTTCATGTGCAGGCGTTTTTGCTAGACTCCGCATGCTGTCCCACATCTGCATGCCATTAAAAGATGCTGAGCGTGGTGCTACATACCTCAAATTCCATCACTGTGGGAGGCTGAGGCAGAAAATCCCCAGTTTGAGCCCAGCCTGGGCACCTGAGCCATTTAGAGAGACATGATCTCAAACAATTAAAATAGGGGTTGTGGATGTAACCTTGGGCTCTGTGTCCACTATACCCCCCTAAAGAAAGTGATGGAACTACGCATCCACTGTGAAGAACGTTGCTGACATCAGCTCCACTCTATTCTCAAATGGACTGCTCTTTGACACTAATTCCTAAGAATTTATTTTCTGGTTAGGTGTGTCTGTTCTGCAAGTGTGTTTTTCCTTTTTCTTTCATATTCGCAGCATTTCATGCTAAACGGCAGTAGGTTCTGTTATCCTCCAGTTTTGTGAAGGTGTAATGGAATCTTCAGTAAAGCCAAGTTCCCTGGAATTCATTTGGGAAAACAATGACTGCTTAAAATGAAAAAGGCTTGTTTTTCAAATTTTTATTCTCAATATAATCCCCAGCCTCCACCCAGTGAGACATTTTGCTCATCCATCATTGTTAGTTTTATGCTCTTTGGTTATAAATAACTTCTGGAACAAGTTCCAGACCACATTTCAATAGCAATTTTTAAAACTCAAGTTGCATTCTTTTAAAAATCCTTTGTGATCTTTTCCAGTCAAAAGGATTTTTCTTTACTCATTTTAATCATGTAAGATAGTAGATAGTATTGTCTTGGGCTCTCAGAGCTGAAATTGCCTTTTCACAAAGCATTTAAGTTAATAATAGTTTACTGGGATTGTTAGATAAAGAATTCATGTTTTAAAACCTTTCCTTCTCTACTACATTTTTTTGTTAGCGTTGATGTGTGTTTTTCCTTGTCTCAGCTGAATGTGAGAAGATAGACGAAATGCTGACATTTTACAGATGGATTTTACAGAGTTAAAAAGCACCATGAGACACTCTGAACTCAAGTTGAAAGTGATCCCATGAGATGTGTTTCGTTCATCTTTTTTTTTTTTTTTATCACCTTTAGCCAACATAGAATATAGTACTTAGCACATTTAACACAATTGGTAAGAGGCATGTGTCCCGTGTCCTGTCACCCACTGCGCATGCTCTTGGGACGTGTGTCTGGCTTACGGCTCCTTCTCTTTCTGCTGTCATCCTGTCAATCTCCAAGTCACTCTCTGCCCGCAGTTTTTCACACTTCCAGACAGCTCCTCCTAATGCACCCTCCAGTCTACAGCATTCATTCAGTCCCTTCAGGGCAGCATCAGCCATCTACTCCTAGCCAACTGGCCCCTCTTGACTTTCCTGACTTCCTACAATCTACTGTATGCTAGTTTATCTGCAGCTCCTCCACATCACAAACCCCAAGCTCACTGTCCCACACGTGAGGCCAGGCTCCGTGGTCAGTCTGTGACCCACCGCTCCTGCCACCAGACGTGCCTTGGTGATACTCTTCCGGCCACAGCAGATCATAAACAGTTAGATTCAGCTCTGACCTCTCCACCTCAGGCTGACCTCTGCCTGCTCGTAATACCAAAGCCAGTAGCCATCATTTCTTTTTTAAAATCACATGGTTCAGTAATGCATTGCTTTGTTTTATGAGTATTTATCTTCTCCACTAAATTCTAAGCTGTTTAAAGGCAAGAAATATCTCTGTCTCAGTTACTCTTCACTTGTTGCTAGGACAAATTCCCAACATGCAAAATGAAGGAAGGAAAGGTTTACTTAACACACAGTGGACATTTCAGTCCATACTGAAGTGGCTCCAAGGCAGAGCAGCACATGGCAGAGGGCAGCAGTTCATGGTGGAGGAAAACAGCAAAACAGTAAGAGCAACAACGGCTACAGAGAACGAGTCTGTCTCCTTAAGCTGCATTCAGTTATCTGCCTCAGGCTGGGTGTAGTACTCATGCCCATAATCCCAGCAGCACGCACATCCATAAACCCAGGGGATCATGAGTTAATTGCAAACTCTAGAAGTCTACCCCATGATTTCATGAGCCTTTGGGGAGGGGGACAACTAGACACAAACCATAATAAATGAATCCCTTCTACAGTTTATTTACTTGTTTATGCCTTCCACACCTCTTCCCCCCTCTGAGTGCGCACAGAGTGGTCAAAATTCGCTTCCAAACATTTCCCTTATTACCCTGCGTCTTAGCTTTGCCATTTCCCTGTAACAGCCTTTGCCCTTCTTTACCCTCTCCCTGATGTCTTCTAGTCTCTTGAGCGGAGCTAACCTGTCTTCTGTTCACTAATTGGATTTGCATTTATTTTAGTTTGCTTTTCATACTCTTTCATAATGTGGTTCTTAAGTGCCTGTGCTATTAGAGTAGCTTAGCTCGTTAGCTAAGACCACGTCTTATTTATCTTTGTGTCTGCCCTTTTGTTTATCATGGACCTCCTGTGTACTGATTTTTAACATGTGTTTGTTGATTTGGATTGTGTGTTATCCTGGAGCCAGCCAGACCTGACCTAGCATTGTTAAGGCTGTGATTAGGGCACCATTGGTATATGGAGAGCTGCATGTCTGGTCTTGTCCTCTTAAGGTACCTAGAACCTGGTGACAATCAGCAGGTAGGCACACCTGGTTCACTTGTATATATATATATATATATATATATATATATATATATATATATATATATATATATTTAACAACTGTAGAAGGGATTCATTTTGAAAGCTAATAAAGACAATAAAACATTTGTTAAGGATGATGAAATCCATACGGTAGCGTTAGGATGAGGCAGTGAGCACCACAGTGAGTATATAGCAAGCTCAAGGACTTTGGAAGGAGGGAAGCAGCATCTTCTTTGTCCGTAGATTGCACCTTCTTCGTGCTGTTCTTCCTAGAGAAGATAAAGTGTCTTTCAGTTTCCTCATTTTGGGGACCCTTCTGCAGCCTCATTCCAGTATTGTTCAGGTTTGTAGGCCTTCTCACTGGAATGCTCCTTCCTCATCTGAAGCCTTTTCATTCAAGAGTGGAGAATTTCTGTTCTTTGTGTCTGTTTGCCTCCGTTAATATACCACGTCCCTCCAGGCAGTGGTTCTGAGTCTCCTGCGGTCCTGCTCTATGGGTGTCTGAGCATGCTTGTGAAACTATGGAAGGAGTTTCATATCCCCTGTGTTACTGGTACAAGTAGAGTTTTTACAATGAACTCAGTGAGGGAAGTTTCCCCACTGAATGCATATCTTGCCTTGAGTGTTTTGATCTGACTCCTCTCTGCAGAACTGGCTTTCACTGAGACTTGAATTCTGCCCTGCAGTCATATCACATCAAGCCATAGAGACTGTATGACTATGGCACTCCTCAAGTTTGTGAGTTGATTTCAAATTCAGCCATTTGAATTATATAGGATCCATGGATTTTTTTTTTAAATACCTCAAAACATTCAGGATGAGAACAATAACAAAATGCCTATTTTTGTCAAATTCATTACAGCATTTTTTCAAAAAATACATATTTTCAGTACACAATGATTACATTTTTCATCACCACAGCTTTAAAGTGGAGTTTTTCATTGGGAAGTATGTATTTCAAGAGATCAAAATGAGGGGGGAAAAAGATTAAAAAATGATATATAGCTAAATAGAAGCAATGGGCAGATAGCCAATATTCTTTTGGAAGAGAAATGTGTTTCATCTTTCTGAAGCAACTTTTTAAACCTGTTTGAGAGTCTAAAAGTTTTTGATGGATTAGCTTGTTTTGTGAATTCCAGGGTGTGGACAGGCTAGCGGAGGACATGGTGGTGGGCTGTGATTGGTGGCCAACCCAAGCTCTAGCTTTGTGAAGCGGATGCTGGAGTCATAAGGAGCAAGAGCAGCACAGAGCATCCAGCTGGTGGGGAGGCCATTGCTGTGTGCCATGGAGCGCAGAGCAGAGAGTGGGTCAGAAGCATCAGGGTCACATGAAGATGGGGAGTCTTTTTCATGCTGCTCATGAGTGAAAACCCAGAAATAGCCCTCTTTAATTATCCCAGTAGAAGCAATGCCTTCAGAGTAAATATAGCTTGTACAGACAGGTGAAAATATGAAGAAATGAAGTCTACATATCATTTTTGCTAATAGCTTTAATTATTCTCAAGCTCTCCCTAGTGTAATGAATTTTTACTCGTTTGACTAAGCTTCACCTCTGTATGCATTTGTTAGAGAAGCGTTATGAACAACAACCATTTGGCCTCACCCAAAAAACAAAAGGGCCAGGATAAGCCACAAACTGAGGTGTCATAGTGCCCCATGTGGAGTAAGTCCTCAGGGGACTGCTTGCGTGACGAGAGCACATAGTCTTTGTAACGGTCCAGTTAGGTTAATGTCCTCATTTTCAGAAAGAAGACTAAGCACAGGAAAATTACACATCATGCCCCAAAACAAACATGTAGTCAGCAGCAGCCCCAGAGTTCCAGTTCCTGCTGTCTAACTGCAAAGGCCCATTCCAACTGCTTATTCTGTGCCACTCTCCCACACATCACTGGTCCTTCTCTTGGTATTTCTCAATGAAAAATAAAGTTGATTAGAAAAATTGAATCATAGTAACTGTTCCAGTTTATATCTGGATGTTTCTCCAAAGCCTCACATGCTCCTACATGGGGCTTTCGGGGAGATGACTGGGTCACGGGGCTGTGTTGCTCACTGATGGGGTGGTCCGCCGTCTATCACTAACTGTGAACTTGGGACTTCAGAAGTGGGTCCTGAGGCACGGTGGAAGGGTCTATCCCACTCCCACTTCCCTTGATCTCTTTGCTTCCTGCCTGCCATGCCATGAGCAGTTCCCCTCTACCTTGCTGCCCCGCCTTGGGGTCAGCCGACTATGGATGGAAGCTTCTGCCAACTGTGAGCCAAAATAAACCCTTCGTGCTAAGAGTTATGGCATCAGGTATTGAGTGTCAGTGACAAGGAAGGAATTAAGACACTATCTCAGACTCAGAATTTTAGGTCTATGCCTTTGAGAAATCAGTCTAATTAAGTTTCCAATTCAAAAAAATGAGCAGGTATCTTGTTTCCTTTCTGACCATTTTGGACATATTGTGAGCTAATGCACCTGAAGTAAATGGAAAGAAATACACATGTTTGATAATCACATCCTTAGTAATGGTTGGTTGTGCATATTCTACTGCCAGTTACAATGAATGTGCTATCACCGTGACTAATTCCTGGCACTAGAAAACGTCTTTTACAATATCCCTTAGAATACTCTTAGAGCTCAGCAAAGAGATGCCTTATCTGAAATGTAAGTCTTAGCTTTACTAAGCTGATACATGGGCACCTTCTGCAAGAGGCTTGACTGCTTTCCTCTCTGTGAGTCCCCAAAAGAGCATTAGAAAGGTCAGAATAGCTTGTTGGAGAGAGCATTGCACACTCAGTAATTGCAAAGCCAGTCTAAATGCAGTTGTAGTGATGGGGGAAAGGATTGAAAGGGGTTTTTTAATGCCTTTGACCTCAACAATCTGCTAACCCAGCAGTGCTGTCCAGCACTGGCATAGTTATTAGCTAATTAGCAAAGGCTTTAGAGTGAGTCAGCCCAGGGTTCACCACACTTTATTAGTTGCATGACCTTGGCATATTACTTAGTGTCTGTAAGCCTTGTTTACCTCAACACAGATAATGAACCCTACCTCTTAAGTTTCTATGGTGACTAAATTAGATAATATCTATAAAGTGCTGTTTTATTCTGATCAAGGCCTCATTTCCTAGTTGCAAAGGTTGAACAAGGAATAAACTCTCTTCCTCTAACATAATGAGCTCTAACAGAAAACACAAAATTAGCAGAAGAGAAGAAAAAAAGCAGTCTTGCTTTATTTCCTCCCACCTTTGCACCAACTGTGGAAGAAGAGCCTTCATTGTGGAAAAGAGTGGGCTTGAGTCTCTCCAGACTCAGGACTCGGTTGGTGTGTGCTGCTGGGACAGCTGGGCATTGTATGATGGCAGTCAGTTCTCCCCGGGGCAAGAGTTGCAGGGAGTCAGCTTGGTCGCTGTGACAAAAGGGCCAGGATAAACTATTTAAAAGGAGAAGAGGTTTATTTTGGTCATGATTTCAGAACTTTCAGGTGACATACAGCTGGCTCCATTGCTTTTAGCCCTGTGGCAAGGCAGAACCATCAGGGCAGAAGTGTGTTTTAAAGGAAAGCTGCTATGTTGGGGCAACCAGGAGGGAGGGAGGGATCGATGGAGGGAGGAAAGGAGACAGACAGACAGACAGACAGACAAAAGGAGGAGGGGGACCAAGGACAAGATATTTCCTTCTAAGGCACATCCTGAGTGACCTACTTTCTGTAACCAGGGCCAGCCTCCTAACACTTCCACCACTTCCTAGCAATGCCATGGAAATGCAGATCCACCAAGGATCCAAACCATTAATCCAGGATGGGAACAGAACCCTCATGATCCAAGCACCCTCCCAAAGTCCCCACCTCTGAATGCTGCCACATTGGAGCCCAAACTTGGTATGTGTGGGTGTAGAGGGACACTTTAGATCCAAGCCATAACACTAGCAATGATGGAGGTGCTAGAGTGGATTACAGTACCTGCGCTGTTACAGGAAGCTGCTGGAAGGCTCCTCTCTCTGTAGAAGATACTAGGGATGAGTATTACATACGAACAGTGACACATGGAGGCTGAATAGGCAGCATACATACAAGACCCACCACACCATCAGGCGCTCCCAAACCACTTAGCACCTGTTCAGTCAGAAAAAGCATTTATACCTAAAACTTCTATACTAAGTTGCATCGTCTGGTTTTTAATCTACCTACAGGTGTCAGAAATTAAGGACACTTGTAACAGAAGAGAAAAACCCATCCTCATATATCCTTTCTTTGGGTCCCCTGAGATTGCTTTTAGGAGGATGTCACCAAAGCACACTACCAATAAAAGTACAACTAACCATGGGACATAGTAAATGCTTAATGACAGTGGTTATTACTTTGGATAATGATCATTAATATTTAAGGTTGACTATCAAAATAATGATTTGTAATCAATGCAGGTAATATCAAGGTATATAATTTCTTTAAGTTACATATATATTATATTAGTTTCTAATTTTGAATATTCTCTAAGTAAAATTCAAATTCTACAGAAGCATATAAAGTGAAATGTACCTCTGTTTCCCTCCTCAAAAGAATTAAAGGCCTGACAGACCCATGGTATGTTTTTTTTTAACAAAATTTAAGATAACATACTACATTATTTTACACTTTGATCTTGAAACTTAACAATTTTAGATTTTATTGCTTGGAGTTCTGTCATGTTTTTAATGTCTGTGAATTATTCTGTGTTCTTATTCCATAACTGGCAAGACTTTTTAAAAGCATGTTTTCAGTGAATGAACCTTTAGATTCTCTCTTATAGTTTTGTTGTGCTAAAAGACAAAATTACAACACATTTAGTTTACATTTATAATTGTCCTTTATTCACAATTCTAGAATCAGGCAGCATCTCATTGTACTTAAAATAGGATGAATGTTCTGATGAGCCTAGCTGGCTTTATAGGCAAAATAGACTAAAGAAAGTAGAAACAGGAACCAAAAAGCAGGTTGGTCATTTCAAAGTTACTTTCCCTATAAGGGCTTTTAATTAAAGAAGCAAGAACAACTTCTTTAATTTTCTGATCAAAACTCGCCTATTTGGGCATTGGCTTACCATCTTTCTCCTGATTTATTCAAAGGTCTGATTACAAGTTGGTTTTGGCCTGGTGGCCTGAAGTTTCAGCATGAATGACTGTATTTTGGTTGGTCTATTGGGTTTAGTGCCAGACCACTGTTCAAACCAGTGGTCCTTATGGCTTTTTAAATATATGGAGTCTTGCTTTTTTGCTCAGATAGACTTGGACAGCTGGATTCAGGGAATCTTCCTGCTTTAGCTTTCTGAGTAGCTGCAACTCCAGGAGTGCATTATTATACTCAGCTGGCTTCCTATTAACTTTATTTAACAACTGTTATAGGCAGTATTGCAGTGAATATTTTCCTATATACATTTGTATATACAAATATGATACAGGCTCTTCTGTGTAATACCTTCAAGTGGAACAGTTCAAGTTTTGCCTAATTACTTTCAAAATATTATGGAAATTTCATTAAGCAACAGTTTTGCTGCATTCCTACTAATGCTTAGTATTTAATACTGGATGTTATCTAATGTTTTGATCATTACTAACCTAGTAGATAAAAGTAGTCATATTTTATTTCTTTGGAAAAAAGCTGGACGTCTTTTGTGTGTCTAGTGAATACTCCTGTTTCTTTTTTCTTATGTATTTAGGACAGGGTCTACAGGTTGGACTTGTAGTGATTCTCCTGTTTTCAGCCTCCCAAGCACCGGGATTATAGGCATGCACCACCATGCCTGATCTCAGTCGCATCTCAGTGTGCCCTGGGGATGGGGCTGGCACCACACACTGGGGATAACCAGGGATCAAACCCTGTTGCAGTGTCTGCCTAAGCAGGCGCTTTAATCCTCTGAGCTATCTGGTCAGCCCTTCCAATTCCTTTTGTGTATCCTGTTTTTTCTCCCTTCCTGTGGAGTGACTGAAGAGGCAGCCTATTCATTATTTGTAATACTTTTTTTTTGTGTGTGTGGAACTGGGGATTGAACTCAGACCCTTGTGCTTGCCTGGGAAGCGCTTACTCTACCGAGCCATCTCCCTGGCCCCTATTTGTAATATGTTAGAGCTCATTAAATATGAAGAACATTAATCCCAGGGTACTTATGTGGAAATTTTTTTTTCATAATTTTGACTATTTTGTTTTTCCCCAGTTAAAGCTTTAAATATTTACATAGACAAATTTATTGATTTTTTAAAAAAATTCTGAACTATTTGTTATGCTATTTTAAAATAGCTCCTCTCATATTTGCTAATGGCAGTGTATGTATGTATAAGCATGTGTGTGTTTGCATTTAAGTCTCATCTGTCTGTCTGTCTATTGCAGTACAGGGGATCAGATTTGGGACCTTGTGCTTGCCAGGCAGGCACTAATGTCACTAAGCTATCTCCCTGGTCTAGGTCTCTACTTTTGAAATTTATTTTTGCATAAGGAATATCATAGGAATTTTATCTTTTTTTTCCAATTATCTAGCTGAATTTTCCAACAGTTTTTGTTGAGTTGTACTCTATCCCCATTGATTTGAAAGGTTTCCTTTATCACATAAATTATCTTTCAAGTAGAGAGGAGGGGCTGGGGATGCTTGGTATTGAACCCAGGACTTCTGTATGTCAAGCACACACCTTACTACTGGGCTGTACCTGCAATTTTAGCACATCTGTTCTTACAGACTCTTGGTTTCTGTTAGCTGTAAATAGATATTCCTGCAATGAGAAGCTAGCCATCAAAAGTCAGAATGACTTAAAGATGATTTTTCATCAAACAGTTCTCAGTGCTACAGAAACACTACAGGTAAGCTTCAAGTCCTTTTTCCTGTTTTCTTCCTCTTTTCTAATGAGTGATATATTATTTTCCCTTTTTGTCTGACAGGAGAATTCCTCTTTTAAAAATTGTTTTATCTTTGAAGACACTAGTGATTGCCTGAAACTGCTTTTGTGGGGAACATATATACTATTGTCCTATCACTAATCTGACTCTCAAGAAAATAGACTGTAGCATAAAAGAAGTGTCTTGTGGGCAGCTTTGTAAAGTACTCTGGGGAAGTGTGAAATGACAGCATTTCCCAGGGCTTTGCCTTCCCTGAAGGGTGATAGAAGTCCACATGTACAGGAATCTCTTAGTTGCCCTATCTGTAGGCAGCCATGCCTTTACTGGCAGCAGAACGGCCCGCATCTCCTTAGCAAATGCTGTCACTTCCTCATTAACATCTCTGCTTCTCTGAGCTTAGTGCTGCTTGAGAAGCCACCCTTGAATGAAGACCTTGCTGTGGCCAATGCTTCCAGTGCCAGTAGCGCTGAGATCAGCCGGGTGGAGCGGCCCGATCCCTCTCCTGTGTTGCGTGGGTTGGTTAGAAGGTCTCACTAGGTTTTGATCAGTCTGGGCTGGTTCCTAGTGACTGCTCGGGGTGCCCTGATGTCTTTCAGTGACTTGTAAATAGTAAAACTTCACTGCAGGTAGCTGCCTTCAAGGTCCTTCTCTTCTAAGGAGAGTAGCTCTTTGCTCTCACCATCGTTTTGATTATAATAAAGAGCTTGATAGCTGCTTTTAAACAATTCTCTTATTCTTTGTTCTCTCAGAATTATTTGTTCTCTCTTGTATTCACGGATATAGTCCTCAAATACATGTGCACTGAATACAAAAGCAGTTTCTTTTCAATTGTATCCATATAATTTTCGTTTTTGTTCTTCCCTCAACATACTAGGTTGAACCATGTGGTTGCTATAATATATATTTTTAAATAATTAAAATTCAATTATAAGTAATTTTTAAATAAAAATGTGAAAACATTGGAGGGATTATTGCTTAGAATAACTCTTAAGGGTACTTATAATCATCTATCAAGATCAAAAATAACGATTTAAAACCCTTCCATCAAAGTAGAGGTTCAGGATCTACAAACCACGACCTCTTGAGATATTGTTGATCTTAGAAGCAGTAAGCATGTCTTTTTTTTTTTTGTCTTTTTGAGACAGGATCTCACTATGCAGTTCAGGCTGGCCTTAAGCTCACTTTGTAGCTCAGGCTGGTCTTGAACTCACAACAATCCTCCTGCCTCAGCCTCCTGAGTGCTAGGATTACAGGCATGCGCCACCATGCCCGGCAGCATGTCTTTTGAAATCAGTCTTTAGTTCACTTTTCAGGATCTCAAGTGGGCATTTTCTTTTACCTGTATCTATTATTCTAAATTAGTGAGACTGGTGAATAATCAGTAGTAACAAAATATCATGGAATGTTTGCTTTAGTGAAGTCACCTAAAACAATTAACATTTTAATGGTAGTTTTTGCATCAGATTTTGTAGAGGAAAGTAAAAAAAAAAACTAGTCCCACATTTGTCTGTGACATAGTGACATCTTTAAGTAATGTGAAGGGTTGTTCTTGTTGCTAGTTTGAGCCTTAGATGCTTCACTTGTGCAGTGGGGATGACAAGAACCTACTTCTTAGTGTTGGTGGGGTAACAAAACCCATGCAGGAGTGATTCACATGTGGAAAGGAGAAGATGGATATGATTCATTCCCTTCTACTTCCCTTTATGGGTTCCTGGAAACACATGCCCTCACTCCCTTGCTGCCCAGGACTGTTCTTTGAAGCCTAACCAGAGACCTTAGATAATGGTGGGACGTGACCTTCAGGTGTTCCATCTAATAAGAGTGAGAACTGCTGATGCTGTCAAGCAAAGCTTAACTTATTCAGCCAATATTTTTGAGGACCTATTTATAAGAAACTACCTATTTATAAGAAACTTTAGAATAAGACTAACTTGTGATCTCTAAGGTATAATTTTAACAGTTTCTTGTTGGAACTATATATACTCATTATCAGTACTCTGGGTTAAGGCATTGAAAGCCAGAATTTTTAAAAAAAATCTTATGAGTGTAGGGGTGTTAACAATGAATATCATTATAACAGAGTACAACCTGTGTCAATTAACAACTAAAAAGAAGAATTTAAAGTCATTGGAACATGGATTTAAAAAGATATGGTCTTTTTATACAGTTGAGTGCTACTCAACCCTAAACAGGGATGCATCGGAAATTTTTATAGGTAAATGGATGCAACTTGAGACTATATTCATAAGTGAAATAAATCAGAGACTCGTGTGAACTTTATACTGTCTCCCTAGTGGAAGAAGCTGAAAGAATAAATAAGATCCAAAATGTATAATACATATTGTGAAAAAGGAAGAAACTATTCAAGAGGAAACATAAACTGAGACATGGAAAAGGAGAAAAGAAAGGGAATTATAAAGAAAAATATATTTATACACAAGATAGTTAAGACAGCTATACTGCTAGTTTCTCCATGCCTGTATCTTGGACTCTGAGTAACTATTTGAAGATAACCATATGCAGTGCGTTAACCATTGTTATCTTCCACTTGTTTTGAAATTTACACTTTTTATTCTCTTTTAAAAGAGAGAGAGAAAATAAAATCAGTGGAACAAACAAGGGAGAGACTATGTGTTTTTCTTTCCACCAAGTTCCTCCCATGAGGCCCTGCACAGGCCACATACCTGGTGTTGTAGCTAGAACCCTGCTAGGCCAAGTGTCCCAGCAAAGAGCTGTGGAAATGCTTGGTGAAGGGGGAAACAGAAGAAAGAGCATCTGCAAAAAAGACCAGCATCCTGTAAAAATGAATGTTGTCTGAGAGATCTTTGTGCCCAAGGGCAGCCTTGCAAGTACTTCATCTGTCTACTGCTGGGAAATCTGGGATTGTGTCCAGGAAGAGGTATGTTCCTTGAGTGTAAAAAAGTTCCCAGTTGAGTTATTGCCAGCTCAATGTCAAGAAACAGGCTGAAACCCAGTGGGTGTGATGTATTTCTCTGAACATTACCCTGGTGCTTAGTCAACTTAATGCAATTTTTTTTTTTTTTTTTTTTGTGGAACTTGGAATTGAACTCAGGCGCTTGCACCTGCCAGGGAAGTACTTATTCCACTGAGCCATCACCCCGGCCCCTAATGCAACTATTGAAATACTAAACTTTGCCAAGGGTACTGACCCTGTGATCCAGAATGCAAAATTGATATTTTGAGCATTGCCTAGCTCAGTAGAGTAACCACCATATTAAACTTATACATGTTGAAGTTCAAATTAGGGAGCTGAGGAGATGACTCAGTGAAATAAACACTTCCCTGGCAAGTGCAAGTGCCTGAGTTCAATCCCCAGGTCCATCAAAAAAAAAAAAAAAAAAAAAAAACAGGAGAAGAAAAATGAAGTTCAAATTAATTAAAAGTGCCTGTAATCCCAGCACTGGGGAGGCCAATAACAGGAGGATCACCAGAGTCTGATCTGTGTCATGAGACCCTGCACCAACTGCACAAATAAAAAAAAATAATTAAAAGGAACTGAAATTTTATCATTTTAAAATGTTAGTTAAAAATTAAGTAGCATATTGGTCTCTACTCACGCTTCTAGTGCTCAGTATGTGGCCTGAGGCTACTATGTTGGACTGTATGTATAACAGGATATAGTCGGTGCAGAAAGTTCTGTGGGGTAGCACTAGTGAGGTGGTTTAACTAAATAGTCAACTTGTAACCCCCAGCTGAACTGAGTGAGTGTGGTGCTGGGGTAGAAGGCTGACCCGAGTGAGGATTGTTGCCAGCCACATACAAGGAGAACTGGAAGCAAGAGGAGACGCTGTTGATTCTCTTGGAGAAGCTTGTCATGCTGGATTTCCTCATATGAACTCAGCAGGGCGACTGCAGTTCTCTTTGGGGAACTCTGGTCCTTACCTTGAGCACAGCTTTCTGCCTCCAGTGCAGATCCCTCAGCCTGCTGGCGTAGATCCTTTATCTTGCGAGCACAGACTTTCTAGCTTCCATCACTGACTTTTGGGCCTTCCCAGTGCAGATCCTTGATACAGACCTGATGAGACATGTTGGACTCCAGTTGGACTGATGGGGCGTGGGCATTGACCTGGGTTGTAGGTCTTCAGCTGGACTTGTGCAGGATTTTTTTTTTGGGGGGGGCACAGAAGTGGGGATTGAACTCCAGCCCTTGCACTTGCGAGGGAAGTGCTTATTCCACTGAGCCATCTCTCTGGCCCCTTGTGCAGGATGTTAATGTAGTATCTAGGCCATCAGCTGGATTCTTTGGTTCTCTAGTGTGTGGACAGATCTCTTGCACTCTTGTGCATTTGACTTTTTGGGTTTCTAATGTATAGACAGGTCTTCTACACACCTGCATATGACCTTTTTGGTGAATATTATAAAATAATCCTATAAATTAGGTGGCCTGTATTAAATCTATTCCCATGTAAACCTTGACTACAGCAGTTGGCTTATTGTGTACCACCACTATGCATGTATACCAGGTAATCCTATAAAAGGGTTGCATATGAGGAAAGAGTCTGGGAAAGCCTTCCCCATCCCCTCTCACAATGGTCAGAGTTTATTGAGCAGATAGCTCAGTTAGTGACAGACTAAGAGCTGGACTCAACAGTTGCAATAATCTCCAGATTTTGTTCCAGTATTGTTGCATTTTAAGATCAAACATTTGTAGATGTTCTCTTCTTTTTGCTATACTTTAATGCTAACTCTAAATACTAAAATTACTCAGAAAAGTAGAAACTTTGTTTCACTTTTGCAGTGACAGATACGCAGGTTCTTAGTCTGCAGATGGGCTGGGATAGAAGGTTTCTTTTAAGTGATAGGAATTTTCTAATAGAATGTGGTATAAATCATGTTCTATAAATGTATTAAAACCATTGAATTGTACACTTAAAATGTAAAGTTTATGTAAGCTACAAAAAAGATACATAGTCCACTATTTATAGTCAAAAGATTTAATGTTGAAAAGCTGCCAAGCCTCTAATTAGAAAGTCAGAGATTAATTGCTTGCACTTTCTTAATTTCCCTTGTGATGGTCAAAAAAATGTATCGTACATCACAGTTTTAGTGGACACATTATTTCCCCTACTTAGACAGAAAGAAAGGAAATCAGGACCCAGAAGTTGTATCTTGCCCAGAGTCCATAGCCAACAAGAACGACTAAGAGCATATGACCAACCCTGGCCGCAGCGCATGGCTGTTCCCAGTCCACCGCAGGCCGCCTTCCTGTGAGTTGGAAACTCTTGGATTATTTGATGCAAAATCACTTGCCTCATCACAGAAAACAGGAAGCTGATTTTCCAATGTTTCTGCCAGCATTTTGTATTTTGTACTTAAGATTCATGAAAGGTGTGAGGCTAGACTATTTTTTTTTTTTTTTTAGTACTGAATACAAACAGAGTCTGGGCCTTATGTTAATGAAAGCATACATGTTTCTTTTCTTTTGATACTCACTAGGATACATGCTT